>CM052437.1:182984494-183012103 GCA_028533085.1 Varecia variegata
ATTGAAAAATTTTTTCATGTAATAATCGTTTCTTTACATTTTCAGAAAATTTATAAGGGGATCATTCTAAAATTCAGAATGATTCCATTTTCTTCTTTAAAAAATTCCTCTAAAACAAATTAGCTTCAGTAACCTAAAATTTACTCCAAGATATTTTCCTCAAAACAAAACAAAATAAAACCCCCCAACAAGGACCGTCTCACGTAAAGGAAACCAAACACACACATCGACACTCACAGGCGAGTGGGCCCAGTTTCTATTCTGCTGACTGGTGACTTCTACTTAAAAGGAGTCTTTTAATCAAGCCACTTTCACAGAATTTAAAACAATCCAAAAACATTTAAATTGCAAAATACAAAAAGGTAAATTTGTAAGTAAAAATTACTAAACCCACAAAACTGGAGTATTTCAAAGGACGAGGGGTCTGTGGAGGGTAAAACAATAAAGCAACTTTACAACCAAAGGAAATTATTGCTGAGTTCTGCCTCCATGCAGCACTGAAATGAATGGAGAACCCTTCTCGTGAACATCTCACACGTTAAGAAAAATAAATATCTAAGAGAATACAAGGCTCAGATTGGTTTTCATATACATTGCACTTGAAGTTTAAGACCCAACACTTGCAAATTAGGTCTAATATGCTCTATGCCATTGAATGAATACATTGTGCTCACCAATATCATTGAATATTTAGAAACGCCACATGTTTAATGTAGTGACATACGCACTCTTCTTTTTACAAGGCAATCACAGATTGCAAATTCCATAGGGCTGTGGAAAAAAAATAGTCGTCTCTGTTCTGGAATCACAAACAATTTGGCTCACTAAGATTGAAATACACGGCAGACAGATATTCATTCTTAGATGATTACGGATTTTGGAAAAAACTTCATAAATTGAGGTGAAAACTCCAATATCATAGTGCAGAACTATGACTTTTCATTGCCCTTTGCTCTAAGATTGTCTACACAAACTTCCACGGGCAGAATGAAAAGCACAGTTCATCCACTGGTGGCGTGTGCACACGCGTGGCCGCGTGAATGTGCCACTGCAGCATTCACTGCGGTGACCATGGAGCACTGCCACCCAGGTGTGACCACGCTACACTCACTGCTGCTTTTCTTCTTCTTGCTCTTCTTCTTTTTTTTTTTTTTTTTTTTTTTTTAACACAACCCTATTTAAAAAAAACTCTTTTGGATAAATATTATTCCTATCACACCACACTGCGTCTTTGTTAAGCACCATCAACCTGTCTCCTTGGGGCACCGACAGAACTGACAGTTGGTAATTGAGTCTTAGTCCAAGGCTTTGAAATATGGCAACTTGTTTTTAATCACATGAGTGAAATTGAATACTCGGGAAACTGCCCCCTGCTTGAACTCCCACACGCAGCCTGGGATAGCATGTTCCAGAGCGCAGACAGGCGTGAGGGCAGTCAGTCAAGGTAAGACTTCAAGGTAAGTAGTTATTTTCTCCACTTTGCTACTCTAGACTAGGTGAATATTTTTTCCAGGAGTCATTTGTACAGTCAGCCCAATCTAAATAGATTATTTAGGAAAAAAGATAATCTTTGTCACAATCCACTATCACAGATTTTCTCCCCAAATCTCGCCGACTCTTCAGAATCGGTGCGTTTGGAGACTCAATCGCTGTGTGGCTTTTCAGGAACACCCTATGTGGAGAAAGAAAATAAAAAAGAAAGAGAAAATTAGTAGTACATATGTAACCATTTTAATTATCGATCAAGTAGGTCCTAAAAGGTGAAGATTCCAAACTCCTCTGACTGGAGAAATGGGACTGAGACGCGTGGGAAACAGGGAAAGAACCCGGGCTCCGCCCGGAGCGTCCCGGCTCCGCGGTCCCGGCTCCAAGGCCCAGTGCCACCAGCGCCACCAGCGCCACCAGCGCCACCAGCCAGGGCGCTCGCACGCCACAGGGCGGACTCTGCCCTACGCAGAGCCTGTTACGTAAGATCTCGCTGAAAGGTATAACTAAATATTTATATAAAGTAAACACTCGATTTTATCAAAGCATAGTGATGCTTACGGGATGACAGTTACTCCTAAAAGTGCTACCTTACTGCAATTGATGGAATTATACTCTTAAAATCAGGTTACCTGCAGGGAGATTTCTGCCACAAACCTTTATTAACATCTGATACCTGAGTTACAACCTATCTTACCAGCAGTTTGTTGAAATAGGTCATGTTTTACAACACTGAATAACAACGCTACCTTAAACTCACACAGAGCTTCCCGGTGCGGAACCCTCTCTGCACGTCCTCTCTCCCTTAGCCTCACAAAAGCTGGGGTCACCACTGCTGCCGGCCACCGCCCGGTAAATTCTCAACACGGGACAGATGTCTCATTGGTGAAGAAACAGACCCAAAGAGATTAAATGACTTTCCTGAGCAAAGCTTCTACAAATGGGCAGAAGAGAAACCCGGTGCCTTCCCGGTTAATTTCCTCCCTGTGGGCAAACGTGCTTTGAGACAAAGAAGCTGAACTCTTCGTCTTCAGTAATGAAGACTATTTATCCAGAAATCATAGATTTTCTCATTTAAACAGACAGATAAGAAGGTCACAAGTTTGGCTGAGGTCATCCAGGAGTTTTGGCATGCTAATTTCTACCCGAGGGACACACACAGAGTAAGACCCTCTAGGAAATAAAAATACTTTTAAGAATTGGTAATTTGCTCACGCCTGTAATCCTAGCACTTGGGAGGCCGAGGCGGGCGGATCGTTTGAGCTCAGGAGTTCGAGACCAGACTGAGCAAGAGCGAGACCCTGTCTCTACTAAAAATAGAAAGAAATTATCTGGCCAACTAAAAATATATAGAAAAAAAAAAAATTAGCCGGGCATGGTGGTGCATGCCTGTAGTCCCAGCTACTCGGGAGGCTGAGGCAGTAGGATTGCTTGAGCCCAGGAGTTTGAGGTTGCTGTGAGCTAGGCTGACGCCACGGCACTCACTCTAGCCCGGGCAACAGAGTGAGACTCTGTCTCAAAAAAAAAAAAGAATTGGTAATTTGAAAGTATTATAAACTGTTAAATATGAACATGAGGGAAGGTTCCAAACAAACTTCAACTAGAGAAAACAAAGTAGCAAACTCTAGCCAGCAACCTGGAAATAAAACTGGTCATCAAATGTTACTACCTGCTCGCAGATGTGCTGATAAACAAACAGACTAAAATTGGGTCTGGCCTTAGTCTAAGACCACAAATGGCCACAGAGACGAGGCAGCGACAGCCTGAGGTGGATGTGACGTCCAGCACGAGAACTTCCACCAGCGCCGCCCAACAGCAACAGATTTAAATGGCAACGTGGTCCCTCCAGCACAGCCAGGACCCAGCACGGATGAACGACAGGCAGGAGCGACGTGCTAAGAGCGCGACACGGCACACGGATGACAGCAGGTCCCAACTCCGTCTCTCCACCCACTTGGGCAAGGTGTTTAATCTTCCTAAGTTCAATTTCCCCATTTAAAAATGGGCCAATAATAGTTTCTACTTCAAAGTGTTGTGTCATGAGGACTAAATTAGAGAACACCGAAAGTGTTTGGCACGATGCCCCGTGCACGGATGTAAGTGCTCCATGGACGCCGGCCGCGAGCAGCAACAATACTGTCCTCAGCAGCGGCAGCCGACCTGAACCCACCCAAATCGAGAAAGGTGGACCGGCCCTGCACTTGCGGTGGGACACGCTCTGGCCACCTGGCTGCTCCTGGAGCCGGACGCCGCACTCCTGAGAAAAGACTGAGGCCACAAAGAGCAACATCTACACGTTCTGTAAATGACGGCTACAGACTCATTATTTTCTTTTAAACATACAGGCTGACAACAAAAGGGGCATTTTAAGGGAACTGAGATGGCAAAGAATGAGAGGGATGCTGAAGGCACTGGGCAAAACTTCAACAACAACAACAACAAAAAACCCCACGGGCCTGAATGACACCAGATCTGGCTAGAGTTGGTCCCGGCGCTGAACGGCGTCTGACCGTCTTCACCTTCAGACTTTTGTCACCTGTACTCGTGCCAGTCCCCTCACCAGGCCTTACCTGGCGTAGGTCTCCCGAGAGCTCTTAACCACCACCCCTGACGCACCCAGGCAGTTCCCGTCTCCGCCTGAACAGTACGAACACAGCGGAGGGTGGAGTCGCGCTGGGAGGAAAGATACCCTCAACACAACCTCCACGGGCACAGCCCAAGGAACAAACACGCACCTGCGACTGACTTCGTTTTTAAGATGCTGAGCAATTTCCTGGGTTTTAAGTTTGGAAATGAGTTTTCAAATTTTGAACAGAAAAAATAATAGCTGGGATCCAGAGGCAGGACTTAAATTTTCATGGGTAAAAACTGCGGTAGGGGGTGGGGCTGCAGCCCTGGGAGCCGGTTTTACTGGACAGCCTGGCAGGGAAGGCGGCTACGGGGATCATTGCCCCCCTCCAGATCTAGGATACAGTGACAACGTCCAAATGTAAGTTTCTCCCCAAGTTTAGAGAATAAAAAGGAAGAAAGCTTAAGTACAATTACAATCACAACAACTGTCCTGTTTTAAGTTACCTCTAACATTTTCACCATGAGGATGAAGGAGCACAGCACGGAACCATCTTCAGAACCATCTTCAAAAGATGTGACTTGTTCAACACTTTGAAAATGTTTTCTCCACTATTTCTAGATGTTCAGAACTTATGAATGTTGTGAAATTTCTACCTCTACCAAAATAATGCTTAGTTCTTAAAACCGATTTTAAAAGCCTTGATGTATAACAGCATCAATCTATCTCCCAGAAAAAATGTTACTCAAATTGTAATTTTATGAGTTGTCAACTTGGTTCAGGATAATTTTATTCCAAACACCTTCTTAGGAATATTCTGCCAGAGAGTGTGAAACAAAGCTCTGGGTGCAGGAAAGCAGTTGTGGAGGGCGCTGCCCGGCTCTACTTTGGAAACTGTTCCGGTAAGTCTGCAAGCGGAGGGAGCTGTACACTTGAAGAAAGCAGCACACTGCTCCCACATGAGACCATCCTGCCAGATTTCTAATGTTAAAGAAAGCCAAGTCCTTTGACTCTCCAGCAGGGGACACAGGAATGAGTTTTCCGTGGGGGGTTTTTGTTCTGGCAGGAGATCTGCAGAGCATTACAGCAGCGGAGAAGAAAGATGCTGTAGACTCCGCAACAGGTGGAACGCTTTGCAATTCTACACTTTGGAAATTACTTCCATTTCTGTGAACCAGCCAAGCAGCCTTCAAATTTCCGCAGGCAAAAATAAATGTGCTGTTAGAAAACAGCAGGAGGCACCGAGATAAGTTTTCTGAGAAAGGCCCAGAGTTTATCTCTGAGAGCAATAGCTCCAGTTGCTGTAAGTTCATTTTATTTACGCCCTCCGGTCTAAGTCGCAGTGTTCAGATGCTAATTTCAGTCAAAGTCAACTTGAAACATTTAAAAGTCCACATTTTTTAAAATACAGTGTTCCGATGCCAATTTTTAACTACCGACAACAACTGCTAAAATTATCCTTGAACTCATCTGCCTTCCCCACTCAGGAAGCGGCTGAGAAAGCGGGGCCTGGGGCGGCAGCACTTCCTTCTTCTGCAGTAAGAACAGGTGCCCGTCCCCATGGCAACCCTGCCACACGGTCTCATCATCCTCTTCTCGGCCCAGGGCCACCTGCCCCTGCGCGGGCAGTGCTTGCCCAAACCAGGCTGTCCCCGGTCTGCCCACAGCACACCCTGGCCCAAGACAGGGTCTCTGCAGCCTCAGGCTTGATCGCCCTGCCCGTGGACCCCGGAGGCCCAGCATCACCTGCAGCCACTCTGATCTTGTTAAAAAGAAAACTCATTGCATAAGGTCGTCCAGATTCGTTTCTGATACTGGAGGAGGGAAGGAAACTCACAAACCATCCCCTTGGCCACTGTGGTATCGTTCCCTGCCAGTTACTGCAGTATTAATAGTTATGCAAACTCAGAAGAGGCACCAGACATATCTATAATATGAAGGGGCTACACTCGAACGCTAGTTGCTTTCTAATTCGAGTATTATGAGTTTACAAACCTATGAATCTTTATAATTTAGCAAAGAATTGCCTTGGTATCGTAACCTATTTTTTCAACATATATGCTTTTCTCAATAATTGTTGCTCCTGAGTCTGAACTAGCACACATAAACACAAATCCTAATGTATCATTTGAAGTAACCATATCAAGCTAAAAAGACTCAAGTGTTGGGCAATAATACGATTTCACTTACCATAGCTAACTGCCGTCCTATGTTTCCCACTGTGACGCCTCCTGAGAAAAATATACACGGGAGCCAAGAGCGAATGTAGAGGAAATCTGGGGACGTGTACCTGGAGCAGGAAACATGGGGCCTTAGCGTCAGGTGCACCTCATTCAACCTCACAGCAAAGATTTTCTTTACCGGGGATGTACAGGATGCAATTAACCATGAAATGACGTAAAATGTTAATATTTGAGTCTGTTTTACTGCTACTGCTTAGTTTTCATTAACATTAAGTCATGGACAGTGCATTTTTAATATGTGAGTTAAGAATAAGCAGCATTTTTGAGAATGTCATGCCTAAATCTATGTCATTCTGTGTAAAAACCAAATAAAATATGAAAATATCTAAGTTTAACATGTTTTAATAAAACTTAAGTAATACTTTTCCAAAGGCAGTATGTGAAAACACACACTCACTGATAGACACCGTTGTACACGAGGAACTGAGTGATCAGAGTAGCTAGAAAGGCAATGGTGATGCCAAGCCCAAGGCCACTTCTTGAACGGTCAAATGTCCACCAGAGGCCCAACGACAGGGCTGCTAGAGTCAGGGACAGCTGGACATTATTGGCAAAGTCCAGTTTCTGGTGATGCAAAAGTTAAGGAAAAGCTTGACAATTTTTAATAACATCAAAGACATAAAAATGTCCCCAAGGGTTAAACACATGGGTTTTTATTCTTGTACCACAGATAATTCACCACCCGTAAGAACTGTATCTCGAGCTGAAGAAAAGAGTTGCTGGATGACACTTGCTGTAATGATTAAGAGTATCTGGCCGGGCGTGGTGGCTCACGCCTGTAATCCTAGCACTCTGGGAGGCCGAGGTGGGCGATCGTTTGAGCTCAGGAGTTCAAGACCAGCCTGAGCAAGAGTGAGACCCCGTCTCTACTAAAAATAGAAAGAAATTAATTAGCTGGGCAACTAAAAACATATAGAAAAAAAATTAGCCGGGCATGGTGGTGCATGCCTGTAGTCCCAGCTACTCGGGAGGCTGAGGCAGGAGGATTGCTTGAGCCCAGGAGTTTGAGGTTGCTGTGAGCCAGGCTGATGCCACAGCACTCTAGCCCAGGTAACAGAGCCAGACTCTGTCTCAAAAAAAAAAGGGTATTGGTTCCCTGGGCATCACCAAGCCAAAACTTACGTTTAAGAGTAACTTTCTGAAAGCTTATATATTAAAATTCTGCTGGTATTTTGCCCATAAAACAACATATTTTGCTATTAGGTCATCATAGCCCCATTCTTTCTTTTTTTAGTAATTTGAAATGAACAAGCTCTACCTTCATGTTTGCCTCATGATGCCTGGTCAGAATGACATTTGAGTGCATCATATAAATACTAAATACACATTAAAAGTAACAAAACGCATCACTGTACACCCTGAGAAAAGGCTCCAGACACAGCACGTCACACCAAGGATACAGCGCTGGCGTGGTTGATGCCGACAAAGACAGCTATGCAGCGCATGACGCTGGCCCACTCCCTCTTAAACTTGTGGGGCTCGCCCAGGTGGCTGTCAATGCAGGGGTACAGCAAGCCGACCACCGCTGCGTAGGAAGAGGTGACAGTTAGAACACACCAGCAACAGTTACGTAGTGCCTACTAATAAAGTAGCATATTACTCAAACCTGCGCTTTTCCTAGAAAGTTTATCAGCTGTAACATAATATTTAAGGTTCACGTTATATTCTTGTTCTGAGTACCCCTCAAAAATCGTACTGTTTTGAGAAGTTAAAAAAAAAAATCACTGTTATTTGGTTTAAACATGTCTCAGTAAACAGAAATGAATCAAGCAAGTTTAATTATTCATATTAATAATATAGGTAATACTGCATTTTACAATATTTAATATCCATATTTGCCTAAAGTACACAAAACTTAATTTAACTACACAATTCACCTAGTATTTTTAAGTTTGATTTCCATTTTGCAATGCAAAGGTGAGCGTCTGTGAACACCTGTGGACACAAGTCCCACTGCAGCTCTGACTTTCGTGCTGCCACCAGCACTGGGGCTGGGCATGTGACGAGACACTTGCATTTCTGCTAACGTGACTCTGACGTTCTGGGTCATGTGCCCATGGAGTGGCCCTGGACTTGATTTCAGGGGGCTCTAGCAAGTTCTCTAGAGGACATGAGCCCTGCTGTGCACACCCGTGGAAGCTCCTCTCATTCCTCAACTGGTCCCTGTGTGCAGGCCCCACGCTGTGGAAAGAGCACCAAACCCGGAATAGAAAACTTGGCCTCGAGTCCCAGTTTGCCCTCAGATGGGACGTGGCTCTTCATGTTTGTTTCCTCATGTGTAAAATTATGAGGATTATGTAACCAGAACAGAGAAAGAAGAGCTCACTGGGTTCTGAAATAGTTAGGAAGTCTTTACAGACATGGAGTTTTAAACAGAACCTGGACAGAGAGGAAGGTACGGCATTCCAGCAGAAGCACAATGGTAAAAATAACAGCAGGACCGAACATCCACGGTGCGTGGAATGCAGGCCTGATGGGCTGAACGGCGGGACAAGTCAGCGTGTGAACCGCACCCAAGGTCGAGGCTCTGAAAGGCCACGCCGTGGCTGCACCTTGGTTGAGTGCGAATGAGGTAAGTGTTTAGGTTCTTCATCCAAGAAACAAGAAATACAGTGTTAGCCAAGCATGCAGACGAAAATGTTCAGTTTTCAATTTCATATTACCTTTAATCAAGTTCTAACTTTGGAGTTTTGAATAATGGAATCCTCCAAAATTAACTTTACTTCACTATAGCTTAAACCTTTTAAGGCTAAACCAAAATGTTTCATTTTTAAGATTAAGTTTTTGGTTCAAAGAAAGAAACGATTGTGCCAAATATATAAGAAAAATTAAATTTTAACTCTAGATCTATTTCTTAAAAAAAATTTCAGTGAGTACAGCCACATACCAAAAGGGCTTAGGGAAACAGAAGAGGACCCCATCTTTCTGAGAACATTCTCCCCACTGCTTAATCATCACAGTATCCCTCACATGACATAGGTCCTGGCTGGAACACACAGCTCTCTGCTACAGGACTTTTTCCTTCTTGCTGTTTTCAGTGAGTCCACCCAGAGGACAGTGTTTGCACAGTGCAGGGCACACAGCTGGCTGCAGGGGGACGGTGTGCAGAGTTAGGAACAGCTAGCTGTGCACCCTTGGACAGGACTCGCCCTGCGATCCAGTTTCCACATCTATAAATGGACCCACGGCACAGCGTGGTAAGGAATAAACAAAGCACGGCACACAGGGCTGTGGTGAGCAGTCAACACACGTCAGCGACAAAGTCAACAGCTGCTCCTCACACTGTAGTCACTTAGACGAGTGTTTTCCCCACCAGATTCTAAGATGCTTAAGGCCAGGGGCTTGTCTGCTCACTTTTACATTTCAGCAGCTTGTATACGGAGCTGAGGCTGCAGAAAGGACCCACAGATGTTGGTTAAATAAACAAATGCTGTGTGACTAGAGAAGCATTCAGCGATCTGCTGGGTCAAGATCACTCAACATTTTGTAAAACCAGCTAAATGATAACAAAAAAATTCTACCAAAAACAAGACAGCAGTCTACCTGTCCCCAGTTCAGGCTGACCTGTGTTAGGTTTTACGGCATCTATGAGACCGGTTAGGTGCAGGAAGATCTAAACTCTCAAGGGGTTGCTCCTTTCCTTATGAATGTATCTACAGAGCCGTCGCAGGTCAGGGGGAAAAGCCTTTGGGCCACGGTTTACTTAGCGATCCTGCAGAAGGAAGTGCTGAGAAGTTGCTCCCTTGGCAAACGCCTCTGAGCACACGTGACGATTTGTTTTCGGTTATCCGGCAGGGTAGCGTGTTCGGTGGGACGGCCAATGGCCGCTCAGCCCCGCCGCTCACCAGTTCTCCCGCAGCCAATCCCGGGCAGCCCTGCCGGGTGACAGCGCGGGGCTGTCCCCCCTCAGGAGGGAAGGGACCTCTGCCGGCTTGGCTCGGCCTCTGCGCACAGCCAGTTATCTCCCTGCCCATCTTCATCACGGCTCCGGCAAGTTACAGGAGCTGCGCCAGGGGCGCGGGGCCTCCAGTCCTCGCCAACCCCTTCCTTGCCCTGAACACCCCAGACGCACTTTCAATGTTTCCAAACACACGTTTCCCGCAAGCGCGGGCGGGGCACTCACCGGCTGCCGTCCCGCAGCAGGGTGGGACCCACCAAGCCGAGGAGAAGACGGTGGCGATCACCTCCTCGGGGAAGAGTGTCACGTTCCTCTGGATCTGCAGCAGGTTGAGCACCAGGGCCAGGCCCACCCCGACCAGGAAGAGCACGAGGCTCCGCTGCACCAGGTCGTGGTGCCAGGTGCCGGCGCCGCGGTCCCCGTACACGGAACGGGAGTCCGGAGCCGCCGGCAGGGCGGGGCCCGGCGCGGACGAGCCGACCATCTCTGCGCCCTTGGCCGCCAGCCCCGCGCCGGCTCGCGGGCGGCCCCCGCGCCTCGCGCGCTGCGCGCAGGGACAGCTCCAGAAGCGGTCGTGCAGCCTGGGCATCGGCCGCCGGCCGAGCGCGTTCCTGCGGGGGTGGGGGGGCGCGGTCACCGGCAGTCCTCCCGGGAGACAAAGAGCCGGGGCCACGCAGGCGGGACCCCAGCCCCACAACCCGGCGGGAGCCCGCACCCCACAGCCCCCGAGACCCCGCCCGCGCCCCGCAGCCCGCCCGCCCCTGAAGGGTCCACGCAGCGCCCCGCGCCTACCTGGCCGAGGAGCCCGCCCGCGGGCTGGCCGAGTGGAGGCGGGGCAGCGGGAGGAGGAGTCACGGCCCAGGACGGCCCCAGCAGCGGCCGCGGTGTCGGGAGGGCGCGCAGGCTTATATAGGGGACCAGGGCCTCCGCGCCACGTGACCCAGCCCGGCCTACCCGCCGCCCGCGCGCGACGACTGGGGGGCGTGGCCTCTGGTTACCCCGCCCCTCCCGCGCGTCCGTCCGCCCTCGGTCTGGTGAGGCGGCCGCAGCCAATGGGAGGCGGGCGGCCCATATGACGTGACACGCGCCACCGCCTGCCCGCGCGCTCGACTGCGCGGCCGGGCTGAGGGAGGACGGCGGGGCTGAGGGAGGGAGGACGGCGGGGCCGAGGGAGGACGGCGGGGCAGCAGGAGGGCGGAGCGGGCCTGCCCCAGCCCCCGCCCGACACCGCGGCTGCGGCGCAGCCCCCGCCCTGCGCCCTGCCGTGGACGCGCTCGCCCTGGGCAGCCGCCCCGCCGCGGGGCCGAGAAGCAGGGCCCTGGTGCCGCGGTCGCGGGCAGGGGCACCCCGGGGCCCACCTGCTGGAGTGGTTCACACACCGTGTATGTCCTCAGATCCTCCCTGAAAATGCAAAGGACGAACGTTTCATTCATGCAGTAATTTCCTCCGGTTGCTAATGCCTTTGGGAAGCAAACCGTCAAACCGCTCCGGAAAAAATAAAAGATGACACTAAGCTGGGAAAGGTCGTTTCATCTGGTGTGTAAAGTGTCTATCCTTCGTGCCTCATGTCCCACCCTGCAAGGGGAGGCCCGTGCCCGTTGAAAACCCACAGCGTGCTGAGCAATATCTGTATTATTTAAAATGTTCTTTAACGACAAGTGAGAAAGGGTGTGTGGTCTTTTCCTCTGGAGGTGAGCAGAGGCTGAGAGAGGAAGTTTGTGCTCTAAATAGCAACTCTTGGCCAAGAGACCCTACAGGCTTAGGAAACTTGGGTCACACATACCATATGGCAATATGAAATGCCACTGTGTGTGGCATCGTCCTTGTTAAGGTTTGTGGCTATTTGTCAGAAGTTAAAAAAAAAAGAATCTTCCTGAGGCATGAATATTTCTCCAAGTGCATTTTAAGGGGCAAAATTCACATCAATCTGACTTATTTCTTGAGCACGATGCACAGCACGGGAGTGGGTGGACTGGAGAGTTCCATGTTCACCCTCCCTTTGTTCTGGGTAGAGAGCAGAGTCAGGCTTTTTCCTTCTACGCGTATATTCCTCTCTAAGCCCTGGTAAACCATTACAGACTTTGCTCCCAAGGACTCAAAGCAGTTTTGATATCAAGGAATGTTGTCATTGGGGTCTTGGCCACTATCTACAGACCATTTTGCCTAAGTGCATGAAGATTATACACACACACACATTTTGTCACAGTAAAATGGAAGACTTAACTGTAACAGGAAAACAGTAAAAAGCTTCCCAACCTTCCACCAGTAAGAAACTGGTGAGATAAGTGATGGCACATCTGTGCAGCAGGTGCCATCTAACTGAGAATCTCGCCTGTGCTTTGTTCCTCTGCCCCGCCATCTGCGTCCTGTCCCACACGTGCACACAGAGGAGCACTGACGGAAATCAAGCCGTTACCCTGATGGAGATGCATCTGCCTTTCAGCCTTGACCCTGAGATGGAGGCATGTCATGGATTCAGTTATGAAACACCAGCACATGGGGGCAGCTTCTCTTCAGCACATCAGCTTTAATACCTGGGTTGTTCAGGTATGGGAGACCCAGCGAGCAGAAGGTGGAAGCTCCTAGTTAACCTATCAAGCTGCTCTCTGTAGACGCCTGACATCACAGAAGTCTGCTGGGGTCTAAGATCTACTCAGATTTATCTTTTTTCTCCTGCTGTTCCGCCCGCCATGTAGACCACCCGGGTACTCCTTTTAGTTGTAATACCCCTTAGGCACAGGTGCCTACCTTGTAACAATATTTTAGGGAGTTCTGTGTTGCTTGTCTCCCGTGTGGAAAGGGGCCACCAATTCCTTTCACTGACTCGGTTTACTGAAGACTATTCATTTGTTACTTTTTCCTCTCTACCCCAGCCAGTGTTCATACGGCCCAGCTTCTCTCACTCCTTCCCACCTCTGCTCTGTACTGGGACACGGTGAACCCTGGGACCTCCTGGGGTCAGAGAGGTGCCCCGAGGCTCTGGGCTGCTCCACATCCAGACCAAGCTGTCCTGTGGAATGCGGGAGAGACGCCCGTGGGCGTCGCACTGTGGGTTCCCTGCCCCAGGCTGGCAGCACAGCCTTGGCCTCGGCCTCTTAGGCAGAGCCTGTCACCGAGTTCCCCGTGTGTGTGGTTTGCCTGAATGCCTGTGCAGTCTGGGCCCATGAATGAGTTTACTCTCTTGGGGACCGCAGCCTTGATATCAGAAACCATACTCAAATATTTTGAGGGTTTGAAATTTGATTATCCTCAAGTGAGGCTGTTATTGATTTCGTTTCTCTATGGAATTGGGCTCTATGTTGAAGGCAATGTCCTCAGCCCCTGTCACTCAGACTTAAGTATTTAGCCAAATGTGGTCATGATGGTTGCATTTAGTTCTTCATGGTACCACTTTACATTAACCATTACAGACGTGCCAGGACTCTAGGAAAGTTCACTGTTGTTTATGAACAAAACACCTTCTCCTCAAGTCACTCAGTCACCCTGGGAGCAGTGGCCTCTGTGCCGAGCAGGCTGCTGAAATCGGGCACACAACAGCCGCAGCTCTCGTGGACACAGAAGCATCAGGAGACCACGGGAGGTCTAAGGACCTTGAGACGCATATGGTGAGCCGTCTTCTTGCCTCCAGCCTGCGTGCCTGCTGTTCTTTCTGCGATTACATCAATAACCATTTATAATAAATATTCTTAAAATAGATTGCTAAATTTATTTATTTATTTTAATTTTTAAATTTTTTTGAGACAGTGTCTTGCTCTGTCGCCCAGGCTAGAGTGCCGTGGCTCAGCCTAGCTCATTGCAACCCCAAACTCCCGGTCTCAAGCAATCCTCCTGCCTCAGCCTCCCCAGTAGCTGAGACTACAGGCGCTCGCCACCAAGCCCGGCTAATTTTTTGTTTCTATGTTTAGTTGCCCAGCTAATTTTTTTCTATTTTTGGTAGAGATGGAGTCTTACTCTTGCTCAGGCTGGTCTCAAACTCCTGAGTTTAAGCGATCCTCCCACCTCAGCCTCCCAGAGTGCTAGGATTACAGGTGTGAGCCGCCACACCCGGCCTATTATTTTTTAATACAAAAGCATCACATGCTTATTGTAAAACATTTAGAAAATATGGAAAAATATGTTTGAAAGAAATCATCTATAATCCCACCAACTACAGATAACCACTGTTAACATTTTGGGATATGTATTTACAGATATTTTTCCTGTATGTGAGTGTATATGCTTCTTAAAAAATACAAATAGGATCACACGTCATTGGTGGTAGAACCAGTTCCTAAGTGATCGTGAACATCTTTCAAAGGTGATCAGTTTAGACTACGTCATCATTCTGTAGCAGTCTTATTTGAGAGCTAATTCATGTACCATGACAGTCACTCACTTAAAGTGTACAATTCAATGGGTTTTAGTATAGTCACAGAGTTGTGCAACCATCACCAGGAAATTTGAGAACATTTTGTTCACCCCAGGCATTCCAGGCACGCAGTAGATGAGGTAGAAGGGGCTGGTTGGGTCAAAGCCTGAGTGACACGCTAAGTAGCTGGCCTTTATCCTACTTCCTGGGGGCTGGTGTCTCCAAATCTTCTTTGATCATCTGCTCCTGTTGGTTGAAGTTTAGCATGTGCCCCTAAACACAGGTATTAGTGTATTTATAAATTATATATATATTATTATGATAATACCATGTATGAACTATACAATGTATAACAAATAGAGATTTAGTTACAGAGCCTCCTGAATTTTAGCTGGACATGGGCCCCAGCTGGAGGCTGCCCTTCTCAGCCTCCTCAGCAGCCAGGTGTGGCCGTGTGCCTCAATTTGGGCCAGTGGGAAGTGAGCAGATGGGATGTAGGCAACCTCCGGCCACTCTGAGAAGATGCAGCTGCCCTCCTGGCCTCCCTCCTTGTCTCCCTCTCCTCCCGTGGCAGGGAGCGTGGGTATGGCAGTGACCCAGCTTCTGCCGTGCAGACGAGGCAACACTGTCTCCACAGGACAACAGACAAGAGGCCAAGACAGCCCTGGGTCCCCGAGCGACCTCACGCAGCACAGTCCACGCACCTCTGGGCAGTTTCAGGAGACAGAGCTCGACTTCTGTCTAAGCCACTTCATTTTTGATCTCCTTGTTTTAGCAGCTCAGGTTGTATCCTAATAAATAAAATGTGTTCAAGTTCATGCTTAAGTTCAGCAGTTGTTAACAGTTCTGCCATGAGATAGACAAGGAGAAGTGGCATTGCTGGATCATATGGTAACTCTTTTTTTTAAGTTTTCGAGGAATCACCCTAGTCTTTTCTGTAGCAGCTGCACCATTTTACATTCCTCCAAGGGCTCCGCTTTCTCCACACCCTCAACCACACTTGTCATTTTCTTGGTTTTGTCTTGTGTTTGCAATACCATCCTGGGGGTGTGCGGTGGTGGCTCACTGTGGTTCTGATGTCGTTTCCCTGTGGCTGGTGACGCTGAGCACCTTCTCGTGTGCTGACTGCCGTTGTGTATGTCTTCAGTCTTCTGGACACATCAGGCCCAGAGCCCGAGAGGAAGGAGCAGGTGACTGTGCCTTCCACTCGACTGCGCCAGGACAGGGGTGGGCTCAGTGAGCCCCATTCTTAGAACTAAAGGTGGGAAGACCCTGGCTGCCCCTCACCCCTCAGAAGTGAGCCAAGGCCTATCGGCTGAGGACAAGAGCTAAGAACCCCGAAAGACTGTGGGACCTTCACGAATTCCCATTATCGGCTTTTTAAAAAATCCTTTGTCAGTTTCCCTGTAGTTGCTGGCAGCCAATTTTTTAAAACAAAAGGAAGCATTCATTGTGTGCTGTTGTTCAAGATGAACAAGAAAGAGGAGAAGTGGAAAAACCACATCCTGCTTCAGGGTACAACCTGAGCTGCTAAAACAAGATCAAAAATGCAATGGCTTACACAGAAGTCGAGCTCTGTCCCCTGAAACTGCCCGGAGGTGTGTGGACTGTGCTGTGTGAGGCCACGCTGGGGCCCAGGGTGCTTTGGAGGGGCAGGGGCAGGCCCCCGAGGGGTAGTCTGGGCGATGGCGGTGGTAAAGAGAGAGGAAGCAGACTGCTGGGTGGCGCTGGCCCAGGGCGTGACTGTGGAAAGTTCCCCGAGCTTTCCTGGGCTTCTGGGGGTCTCGGTGGACACTCTGCCCTCGCGCTCACGGTCATGGACGGGGAGGACCAGGCAGGGCGAGCGGGCGGGCAAGAGTGATGAGCTTCCTGCTAATGTGAACGTTTGAGGCGCTGGGGACATCAGGTGGGCAGTGGTGGGAAGGTGGCTGGATAAGGTGGGCCTGGACCACAGCGGATTTCAACAATCACGCGTGCAAATGATGGAAGAAGCAAAGAAGACATACACACGGCCAATCAGCACACGAGAAGGTGCTCAGCCTCACCAGCCACAGGGAAACACACGTCAGAACCACAGTGAGCCACCACTGCACACCCCCAGGACGGTGCTGGAAACACTAGACAAAACAAAACCCAGAAAATAACCCAGAAAGTGTGGATGAGGGTGTGGAGAAAGGGGAGCCCTGTGCACAGGGGAGCCCTGTGCAATGTAAAATGGTGCAACTGCTACGGTAAGCAGTATGGTGGTTTCTCAAGAATTAAAACAAGAGCTACCATACGATCCAACAATTCTGCTGCTGGTGTAGACTCAAAAGGATTGAGAGCAGGGTCTTGAAGAGTCCCTGTGAGTCCTTATGTCTGGTGCAGGGCACCTCTGCCTCCTTGGATGTGGACCTGGTGCAGTAAGTGACAGTCTCATCCACTCACTGTCCTCTGTCCATTGCTTGGGGGACACATGGCTCGTGTTCTGCTTTCCATTCATAATTTCCTGTTTTTCTATTTTTTTTAAATCACAGTTCACCTAAAATAACCTCAGCTGTGCTTTAACAAGAAACCCTTAAAACTGTTTGTACTTTTAAATATTCAGTAGCAGTTTTAAAATAAGATAGTGCTATTAATAAACAGGATAGGTACCCTTCTTCATTGGTGCTAGATTTAGTTTTCTTTTGCTATGCATTAAATTTTGCTAAATAACAATTGAATCTAGCTAATAAAATTCTTCTTTCTTTTTTGCAGTAAGTAAAATCTGAGAAATTATAATTTAGTAATTATAATTAAGTATTGGACTGATTTCCTCCTCAGATACAGGGGTGCAGATATAAAAATTTCTATTTTATTAAGAGTTGAGAAAAGAGACTAGTTTCACCCTTCCCCATACTCAGGGTCAGGGTCATGGCTATTATTCTCTTACTGGAGGGTCAGATCCCAAGGGAGAACCGTTAGGAGTTTGGGTGTGTGGGTGCCACGTGACTTCCCCACAGGAGCAAATGACCTCTATCTCTAAGCCCAAGTAAACAACCCCCATTGTGACCTGTCACACCCAGTGTGACCTATTCAGCAGCAGCTGAAGGATAAAGCCTAACGTAAGAAAACCTTAACAACCAACCTTACTACTGTTAGCCCATCTGTAATTTTTTCCTTTTGAATAAGAATAACATGGTGGGAGGGGCAGAGAATTTCCTGTATTTACCGAGTTCTCCCGGCTCTGTACATACACACACTTCCTTCTAGACATGTAGAATGTTCCAGCAAGAGGAACACACTGGAGACAACTCTTGAACATATTCAAGGGAACATCTGAGTAGAGACAGCTCTTGCTTTTCCCCCTGGTTTCCTGCTCTGTTAGAAGAAAAATGAGAAGAATTCTCTATCAAATATATTATTCTATTTCCTCTGCCACAGTCTCTATCAGAAATCCATTAATAAAAATATTTAGAACATTTGGAGGAACATTAGGAAATAGGAATGTTTAAGATAAACTAGCAATACGAACCATAGTACAACATTTGCTATCTAAAATAGCATCTAGAGCCTGTTACGTAACGGGAGATTACAGATAATTACGTAAAGTGCCTCCTAAGGATCACCTCCCCCAGCGAGTGGTCGGGACTGTGGTTCTCCACGTCTGACTCCAGGCCACCGACATCTTCTGGGAGTTTTTAGGGCTTCCGTTTAGCCTAAGTCTTAGATAAATACCGTTCCTGTCAGCTATCTACTTCCATACCCAGCGGTCGATGACATCCTTTTCACTGGCATTTATAATCAACCGTTTTCACCTCCAAGGAAACCACAGTCTTCTCTTCGGTTAAGATCCTTGTTATTCAGGTTGCGGATTGAATTGTTAGTAACAAAGTCAAGCTGAAATAATTCTGTATCGACGTGATTTATTACTGTCACTATCATGTATTGAAACCTCAGTTGAGTATGTAGCGAATACACTACACTAATACACTAATACACTACTGTGAAATGTTGCCTCACTCCATACCAAGAGTCCACCATGGAAGATTTAATAATAAAAACCACTTGGAAAATTCTCAGTGTTCCCCAGAGTGGAGGGGAAGCCTGCGCCTGGGCTGCTGCACATGTGATCCTGGGTCTGCATGTCACCGTCACGTGGGGTTGTCAGGCCACAGAGTCCCAGGCCCCGCCCAGACCCGGGCATCAGAACCTGCATTTCAGCACCCCCCACCCCCAGTGATTTGTGTATACGCTGAAGTTTGAGAAGCTCTACTTCAGAGGGGACTTGAGACATATTTGTTGAAGATGCTAGATTTGCTACTTTTGTCTTTTTTATGCAAGGAAAAGCCAAATTCCATCAAAAGACGTTTATTATCCACAACAACAATACTGAGCAGTTATTAAATGCTTTCTTTAAGTAGGCACTTTTGACAAAAAGAGGAACACTTTTTTCCTTCCCAAATAGATGGAGTTAAATTAAAAGAACAACTAACCTCTTACACAAGGGAAGGAGATTTCAAAAAGTCTCTTCAAGAAAGAAGCCTTCACCAAATTTCTTCGAGGGAGATGGGAAATTTAGGAACCAGCCGAAAGGGAGATTTTGAAGGCACAGGAAAGGGTTACTGAGAGAGCATGATGTCCTAGGAGAAGTGGGACAGAGGTGCAGCCCTCCCCTGACCCCCGCCCCCCCAAAAAACCACAAGATGGGATGGGGTGGAGAAAAGTGGAGTAGGAAGTGAGCAATGGAGAGAATCCTTGTGTGTCAGGTGGCCTGGGTCAGGTCTAGTCATGGGTGAGACCATTTGCCAGGGAAAAGGGAAGTGGCCCTGCGAGGGGGCAGGGGCAGGGAGGGGGTGCCACCATGTGGGGACCCTGAGGGAGGCTGAGAAAGCTGATGTCTTTGCAAACAATACAAATCCCTGTTTGAGGTTGTACAGACTCAAGGGCAGCCCTAGGAGTGCCCAGAGGCCCCTGTTGGGATGACACATTCACTCCGTAGAGCGTGTACCTGCGCAGTAAGGCCTCTCGCACCGTCCTCCTCGGCAGGTGCTTGGAAACTGCGGCTTTAAGCGAAAGGACAAATATCGAAGCCAATTTACCACAGACTCATTGATACAAACAAGAGTTAAGTTCCTACAGCATATTTCTGTTTGCAAAAACAACCAAACCAGGGGCAGAGAAACCGAATAGCCAAATGCAGACCTGGCATCATATTGGTAAGTGCACCGCATGTGGCGGTTCCACCCTCCAGGGAAGGGCAGAGAGATTCGGCGTGGGTGAAAACACAAGGCTAACCGTGCAAGCAGTGACCGTGAGGCTGGAGCAGCTGTACTGGCGTCAGATAAAAGACACTTGAAGACAAAGAGCACTGCCAGGGATAAAGAGGGACGTTTCACAGTGAGAAATGGGCACGTTTATGGGGAAGAGTGTGTAGGAGCCTAGTAACAGCTGCAGGGCCCACGGAGCAGGCTTGGCGGAGCTGAGGGAGAAGCTCCCACTTTCCAGACTCGGTGCTCCGTGTGGACACCCAGCCCGGCGTTCCGCACGGACCTGCCCACAAAGCAGGAGAGAGCCCCTTTCCTCTGCTGTGGTCACAGGTCCTGACCTTAATTTCGGTCACAGTGGCAGGAGCGCGGCCCATGAGTCCGAGGGGCTGAGTTCCGGTTCTAACCTGGCCGCTGGACTCACCCTGGAATAAGTCATAAACTTCCTTTAACTTCAGTTTCCTTAACATCAGCGACAATTAAAAAAAAAATCAGATGATGTTCAGGACCATTTCTACCTCCGGAGTCTGATACTCATCTTATTCTTGGCTTTGGATAATTTAAACATTTTTGCATAAACTCTTGGGAAAAAGGTAAAAGCCATAAATTTTTGTTGAATCAAATAGTTGAATTGTCTGTTACCTAAATAAAACCATTTCCATTGAAAGCATACTGAGGAAATTTAAATGATAAGGTTGGAAATATTTTATGATCTTGTGCTAGAGCAGCAAGTAACCCTGCGAGAGCTGGGCTGCCGCCGGCTCCTGTCCCCACTGTCTCCGTGCCATTGCTCTGCCATGTGAAACAGGCACAGAGCCAGCGCCCCGCTCTGAAGGGTGCTCCTTTGGGTGAGCGGTTTCATCTCCCGCCTCAGCACTTTCGTGATCGATTGCAAGGACGGAGTAGCCTTCCCCAGCTCACAGAGTGGTCTCGAGGCCCAGGGCTGCGGGGTGCCGTGCCCGGACAGGCTGGGACCCCTGGAACCTGCCTGGGGCCCCTGGACCCTGCTCAGCCCACCCCTCCTGCCAGCATTCTGCCTTCTCTCCAGGTAAAAATGTAGCTACAGAAGCTGAAGCTCCTCTAACACAGCGAAGCCGATGTAATATATCAACAGGACCGGCTTTGTGGGCTCCTGACCTTGCAGACTGGAGGATGGGGACCGTCCTCCCCGTGGGCTTGGAAGGCGGCAGCTTTCCAGCTCTCCCTCTTGTTGTGACCTCTGGCTACTGAGTCAGCAGCACTTGTTTGGCTCAATGTTATTGATTTGTCCTCAGTGTCCCTTCCCCAAACTGAATGAAAAGCGTCAGCAGTGTGATGGCACCAAGTGAAGGGTCAGCTCCCAGGAGTGGGGCCATGGGGGCCTCTTCCTGGAGAGTCAGGCTCCGCCCGCTGCTGTGGTGGCCGGCTCTTGTCCTTTCGGGTGGCCGTGGTGTGTTATGTTTGGGGGTAGGTGGATGTCTGAGCTCCCCCAGCTCCTTTTATGCCAAGATAGGGTGGTAAAGATGTATCAGGCTGTGTTCTCGCAGACGGGTCTCCCTTTCCCACGGCTCTCTCTCCTTCGGACATTGGTAGACCGACTTGGTAGAGAATTAGAAAAGAAATCCTGATCTGCAATGTGTTTCCTTGTGAGTTAGGAAATCAGAAGAGCCATTAGTCATGGAGCCTATGAATCACACAGTGCGTTCATATATCAAATATAATTAAACAGTAAAGCGACAAGTCCCTGGGTACCACCGTGGGCTGGAGTCCATGGCGGGTGCTCAGGAGGCAAGGTTGCTGTCGGGTCCTGCTCTCAGGCCACTTGCTCGAAGGACTCACACTGGGAAACAATTGCTGTGAGGCATTAAGTACTATGATAGATGTGTGCCCAGCGTGCTGTGTGCTACAGTGTGTTAGTAGGCAATGGTTAAGATTTAATTTGTATTTCTCAATTTAAAATTGTGTTTCTAGAAATGTGGCTCAGGAGAATGGTGACATTACCCAAGGCTCAGCTCAACTGCCCTGCCTGGTCCTCTTGGAAAGAGGTGGCTTTTCCCTCTCGCTATTTCCTACCACACTTCCTTTGATTCTCTTGCACTTAGTAACTAGTGCTAGTGATATCTGTGCTCCTCCCTACTGAACTATAAATCCTTTGAATGCAGCGTTTATGTCTTAGCTCAAAATTTCAGTGATGCTTGCTGTGCCCTGGGGCTTGGAGTTGCCTTGCTCCAAACCAGTGCTGGGTGCGACCCACTGGGCCACAAGAGACAGGAATTCTCTGGGCCACAAGAGACAGAGAAGAGACAGGATTCCTCTTTCCCTGTCCCATAGTCCTTCAGGTCTAGGGTCCGTGGGCTTGTGCTGTGTTCATAGACACCTCAAGATCAGATGCCTGGCGGGGAGTGGGGTGGTGCGCTGTGGCCAGGGAGTACGGGCACACGTGCAGGTGGAAGCATGTTGTCCCCTGGGGATGTTTGATGTCAACCACCGGGTTGCAACACAGGTATTATTGACCTTTTAAAGTGTACTCTCTGCTTAACCTTAATCGAGAAAAACAAAATATTGGTTCATTTCCAAAAGCTCTGAGTATTCCAGAACATATTTGTTGGCATAGGATCCGGCTCCTGCAGTCTTGATTGTACATTGAGTTTCATAAATTTAAAAGCTTGTTTTTACTTAGAAAAAAGGAGGGAAAACCAAAGTAGAAAAACTCGCTGTTTAACTTGAACAGTTCTATTTAGGAGGGAAAGAGAAAAAAAGTTTCTCAAACTTTCTGACACTTTTAGCTTTCAAGATTTTTTTTTTTTCCTTTTTCCAGCCAACTTAAGGTCCTTTCCAGGGATGAATCTATTAATCTTCTTTAAGAATTAATCTTAGCCAGGGGTTTACATTTTTTAAAAGGAAATTTAGGAACCGTTTTGCAATGAAACAATACACTGACGCCTATTTCATGAAGGACTCATATCCTCACGTTCTCCGGTCCTCCTGCCGTTATTTTCCTGCGTTGCCGAATAACCTAATCCAGACCTTCCTTCACAAACGTGGGAGGGGCAGCCTTTGACCAGGGCTCCTTTTCCGAATATTTCTGCCCATCCCCAAGGAAGACGCACCTGTTCGAGGACCCCGTGCCCCCGGCTGGGCTCGTCACCCTAGAGAGACCTCGCACTCCACACTTCAACCAGCCTGCCCTCCCTTAATTCCTGAAAACACACCCTTTCAGGCTTTAGGAGACAAGACATTTTTACTGAGGGCTCACGAGAAGTTGAAGGGAATTACAGTGTGAAAAAGAAAGCACAAAAATTGAGGGGCAAGAGACGGCAAGACGTCCCCCACGAAGCTCGCCTGGCTTCTTTTCTCCAACCGTTACGACACTGCGAGGGTGTCAGTGTGCCCCCCAAAGGTCACGTGCTGGGAACCTCGTCCCCAGTGCAACAGTGTTGACAGGTGGGACCCTTCAGAGGTGGTTAGGCCTGGAGGGCTGTGTCCTCACGCACGGTCAGTGTCCTTATCGGGAGTGGACTCGTCACTGCGGGAGTGGGTCTGTGATAAAAGCGAGTTCGGCCCGCTCTTGTTCTCTCTGTCTCTCTGTGTCTCTCTCGCCCTGCCACCTGCGCCCTGGGGTAACACAGCAAGAGGCCCTCAGCGGGACTCAGCCTGGGACTTCCAGCCTCCAGAGCTGTAAGACATAAATCTCTGATCTTTATAAACTACGCGGTCGCAGGTGTTCTGTCAAAGCAGCACAAAACATACCAGGACAGACCCGCTGCCAGGGTGAGGACAGCCTCCCCTGTCCTCAGGCAGAGCAGATCCGCCCCTGCGTGCCTCGGTCTCCCTACTCCAGGGCTGAGCTGAGCCTCAGTGTTGGATGAGCAAGAGGCCGCGGCCGGCCCTCCCCTCTGCTCCCCTACTCCCTGCTCCCCAAAGGGCAGGCTTTCTCCAGGGGTGCACTCTGCTGTAACCGCTGGCTCTACCAGAAATCGAGGGTGGCTTTGAAATAGCCACTCAGGCAGGTCTTCAAAAAGTGTCGTGGTCCAGAGCAGCCCCCCCCACGGTGACACTGGTGCCAGAGGCCTGCTGTGGTCAGGGTGGGGCGGGGGAGACCAGAGCACTTCCCAGCGAGGCCCCTGCCAGACCCACCGGGACCCGGCTCACTCCCTGCAGCCAGGGCCCCTCCCAGCCTGCTCCATCCCGACCAGACTTGGGTTTGTAGGTTGGGTCTAGTTTCTCTACAGCCAGACTCATCAAATGTCACGTTCTGGACCCTCCCCTTTGGGCTCCTCCTCTCAGATACGTTCTCTAGTTCTCTAATCTCTCTAATCCTCCTTTCAGAGAGGAGCCATGGGTGAAATGTCCTTGTTTCTGCCGTCACACGCATGAGAATTGGGCTGGGTGTGACATCGGGGTGTGCAGCTGTTTCCCCCCAAAACTGCGAGTGTGTTACCTTTCACCTTTGTCCCCACCAGGGGACTTCAGTCTAACTGCAGTTCCTTTGTGGTAATATATTTTTCTTCTTCTGGTAGCTTTTATAACAAAAAACTTTTTATTGTGAGATAATTTTATTTTTACAGACAAGTTGCAAAGATACGATCTCCCTTTCCCCTGGTGTCATCCTCCTACTTTAGCGCTTCGCCCACACTGGCGCACAGGGTCGTCTACACTGCGGACCAGGCACGTTGGCGATGCTGGCACACACACTGGGCCAGACTCTGGAGCTCACTTGGGATTACAGGGCCCCGTGCGGGATGCCACCTGGCACCAGGTCGTCATGGCCCCTCGTCCACTCTGGTCTGCGGCAGTCGCTCAGGCTCTCCTTGGGGTCTGCAGCCTTGGCAGTTTTCAGGAGGACTGGCCAGGCGTGTATGTGGTAGAATGTCCCGAAATCGGGAGCATCTGACGTTTGCTCATGACTAGACTGGGTTGTGGGTTTTTGGAAACCACACAGGGAGGTGCCCCCTCGTCCCGTTGTATCCAGGGGCACGGACACTGGCATGATGGGTCCCTGCTCATGATGGTGTCACCCGGGGAAGGCAGTGTCTTCCAGACCCTCACTGTGACTGCTCTGTCCTGTGAGGTGACGTTCAGTCCAGCCCACGCCCAGAACGGGGGCGGGGCAGAGCCCTCCTGGAGGGGTGTCTGCAAACACCATGGGAACTGCCTGTAGGGAGCCCCGTCTCCTCCCCCATTGGCGGATTTGCTGTGTCAGCGTGGACGGGCACAGCTCACCCCGGTCCTGCATTCTCTCTTTCCCTGCTGAGCGGCTCCAGCTCTGGCTACTGGGCATCCGTCCCTGTGGTCCTGTGTCCCTTTTCCAGCATCGGCCCTTTTGTCTTTTGAGCGTTTTCTTACTTTCCGGTCCTGGCCCTTTTTAATGTCTACCTGTTTTGATTTTGTTCCTGGCTCTCCACACTCCCACCGTAACTCTCTGTTCTTTGTTTTGGTGGTGGGGGACAGGGTCTCGCTCTGTTACCCCGGCTGGAGTGCAGTGGTGTCGTCATAGCTCACTGCAACCTCATGCTCCTGGGTTCAAGGGATCCTCCTGCCTCAGTGTCCCGAGTATCTGGGATTACAGGCGCACAGCACTCCCAGCTAATTTTTCTATTTTTAGTAGAGACACGGTCTCGCTCTTGCTCAGGCTGGTCTTGAACTCCTGAGCTCAAGTGATCCTCCCGAGTTGGCCTCCCAGAGTGCTAGGATTATAGCGTGACCCACTTTCTTTCTGTGGATCATTTTTCTATGTATGTCTTCAAGGATTTGAAACATGCTTATTTGAAAGTCTTTTTCAAGCTGCTTTATGGAAATGAATTTATCAAGAAAGATCAAACCGATCAGTCCCCAAGACGAATGAGGGAGAGGAGGAGGAGAAAACAAGGGGTGAAGATTCCCACTAGTTTCCGTCTGCTTGGGAATCCAGTGAGCCTTGAAGAATCTTTGTGGATTCGGGAGGAGAGAGGGTGTGAGCCTGGCAGGCAGGCCACGCAGAATGGGGACATTTCTAGACTTTTCCATCTATGTAAAGCACAGCTGTATTGTTTCCTTTGAAAGTTGGATAGATTGTTAATTCTGTTTTTAAGAAGGGCATAGGCTGGGCACGGTGGCTCACGCCTGTAATCCTAGCACTCTGGGAGGCCAAGGTGGGAGGATTGCTTGAGCTCAGGAGTTCGAGACCAGCCTGAGCAAGAGCGAGACCCCATCTCTACTAAAAATAGAAAGAAATGTGGCTGGGCAACAAAAAATATAAAAAATTAGCTGGGCATAGTGGCACACGCCTATAGTCCCAGCTACTCAGGAGGCTGAGGCAGGAGGATCGCTTGAGCCCAGGAGTTTGAGGTTGCTGTGAGCTAGGCTGACACCACGGCACTCTAGCCCGGGCAACAGAGTGAGACTCTGTCTCAAAACAAAAAAAAAAAGAAAAGAAAAAAATGAAGGGCATATATTCAAGCTTGAAGGAACTTTTAGGACAGTGGAGAAACAGCCTCTTTACACTGAAGTGTTTACATTTTTGACCTTGTTACATAGTAAAAAAAATAAGTTCATTTAAGAAAGATTAAAAGAATCCACATATTACAGAAAACTAAGTATCTGAGTATAGTGTTGGTCTTACTAATGACACCAAATTCTCCCATAAAATGTCCCTTGGGACCCCCATTAAAGACAGAGTTATGGCTTTGACCCATTGTGGCATTTATTGTATTTATTCTGTTTTGTCCTCTTGATTTCTGAGGACACATCATACATCCACACACAATCGAAGGATAAGGACAATTACATACTGTACTGAAAACATAAATATAAATATCATAAAATTATTTTAAAAAATAATTTCTCTTGCTGCCGTCTTCTGCAACAATAATTGGAAGCTAACTATGCTGCTGTCACAAACTCTCCTGAGTTTCCTCCGTCTGTGGACAGAGGTGGAGAGTCGGTGAGACTGGAAGTCAGGCGTGTCAGCAGAAGAAAAGTGGTGAGAAATTGTGGTTTGCAATACTCCTCATCATCCTCTATTCTTCTGGCTTTATTTGCAGTAACAGCAGCATGTGCAGGTGGAAATCCATTTGTGGTTGGGAAATACATGCAGTTGCTACAGTCCCAGATGTTTTTTCTGGGTCTGTCAGGACAGATGTTTTGCAAGGACAAGAGAAGCTTCTGGCTTTTCTCCAGAGCTTTTCTTAACTGAACGACGAGTGGAAAACAGTGGCTGTTCGTGTGGGACTCCACCCGCTGGGTTCGGTGTCATACTTGTTTTCCATAAATCGGAGACCTGTTCCGGGCCGCCTGTGCTGTCTGCAGACCGTGGGGCTGTTTGCATTTGCCACCACCTCTGCCTCGGTTTTCCTCCCCTGCCCTTCATTCAGGAGGCAGAAAATGTGCCGTCAGCGTGCCTCTCGCCAGCAAGCCACGAGGCATTGCTCCTCCTCTACCCAAAGGCCAATGTCACTGTTTTGTTTACCGTCACGAAAGTCATATGCCCCAAATTTGCTGTAATGGGCTCATAAGGGAAAGAAAAAACAAGGAAACAAACCCCGCAGATAATTGCACAATCTAGACAGAGCCATCACCTTCAGTATATTTTCTTCTGCCTTAAAAAACAAAACAAACAAAAACCACATCCCCGAGACCACCTGGCCAAGCAAACACTTGCCGGTCGGGCTTTCGGTGCCTGGGCCTCCCGCCGGCCCGCCGGCCGGACACAGACGCGCCACCCAGGCCCAGGCAACCGCACCGCGCTGGCGCTGGCGCACGAGCCGGGGACGCAAAGGAAAGGTCCAGGGCATGTCTCGCTAAGGGGGCCTCATCCGCTCTCCTGGCGCAGCAGGGCAGCCGGGGGGCTCCAGTGTCACTGCCGGGGGGGGGGGGGGGGGGGG
>CM052437.1:183012603-183028923 GCA_028533085.1 Varecia variegata
CCGTGTTTCCTCCTTGTGGCTCCCTGGCAGGGAGATCCAGGCTCCAGCCCTGGTTCGGTGGATTCAGCGCCCTCCAACGAGCCCTGAATCACGCCCACGCCACGGCTGCCCCGGGGGCGTTGCAAAGCTCAAGTGGGGTAACAGCTGCAAAAGCACCCTGACGAGTCTGGCAGCTGCCGGGCGAGAGCTCTTTCTCCACGACTATCATTTGGGTGTCCTGAGCAAGGCTGTGTTTTCATACACTTATAATTTATCTTTAACACCTCATTTATGAAAGGAGGTTACGCAGGCATTCTGGTGGCCGGGCGGTGGTGCTGCATCGGTTGAGGGTGCGTTTCTCTGCTGAGTGAGAACTCGAGCACCACCGGGAGATGGAGCCCAGCCTGGGTCAGCTGAACACGGCTGCGGGGGCCGCGGGGCCCAGACTAACCAGCCGCGCTGATGTCTGGACGTGCCCTCGACTCACCCGCAGTGCGGCACCAACCAGAGTCCACACCGAGGGCCGGCGCAGGGCTGCCGTGGAGCACGCCTGGTCCTGGGCTGCGTCTGCAGGCCAGAAACCTGCTCCGCTGGCCTGCCGCGGTGGACTCTCCCCAACGTCTGTTTTCTCTGTCATGGAAAGAGCGTATTATCAGTTGGCAATTTAGTCACTGAACCTAACAGGGACGTCGCAGAGACAGGTTTCGTGCAGAGCCGATGGATTTGGATCTGTCTAAAGCAAAATTGAAAGCCACTTGAAGAAAGTTTTTTATTTTTTCTTTTCATTTGGTGACATGTCAGAGCAGTGTTTGGTTGGCAGGCTGAAGCATTCTGGAAGGAAATAACTTGTACTGAATAGCAGCAAAGTCCTTCTTACTGGAACATCCTAGACAAGTCCGTTCGGTTACACCCCTGGAATTACGTGTTGTTTTTTATTTCAGCATATTACGGGGATACAAATGTTTAGGTTACATATATTGCCTTTGCCCCACCTGAGCTTCAAGTGTATCCATCCCCCAGACGGTGCACACCACACCCATCAGGTGTGAATATGCCCATCCCCCCCCACCTGCCCGACACCCGATGAATGTTACTACTGTATGTGCACTATCAATATCAACTTGATGGTGAGTACATAAGGCACTTGCTTTTCCATTTTTGTGAAACTGCACTTAGTAGAATGGGCTCCAGCTCCATCCAGGATAATACAAGAGGTGCTGGATCACCGTTGCTTCTTGGGGCTGAGTAGAACTCCAGATACACTCTATTAATCCACTCACACTCATACACTGCTCGTGGAATTACTTTTAATAGATAAATCTCTGTATACTGGACTTCCCCAATTTCAGAATTCGTGATAATTCAGACACCACATTGACTTTATCACATTTGATGATATGAGGTTTACCAAGCAAATATAAGAAAGTCCTTTAAAACCAATCTTCAACTGTTGGCACTGAAATGTTAATTGAGAAGAGGTGCTGCAGCCTTGAGTGGGGCGTGACGGGGCGTGGGTGGGGCCTGGGCTCGGATCCGGGACAGGCCACTTGCAGGTTCCAGTCACTCGCTGGCTGAGAGCTGCTGACTCACCTGCCCAGTGGGAAGAGCCCTGACCTCAGAGGAGGAGGAGGTGAGCGCCTCACCGCAGACAGGTGCCTCCGTGCACGTGTGGGATCCCGCCTCTGTGTCCACCGCAGCACCGAGACTCCTGCGTGTCTGCTCTCTGCAACAGGTGAGGGCTCTGCTAATTCCCGCCGTCAGTAGCAGCACAGGTGCTACTGTGCTGGGTTGCTGTGGAACCGGCAGGAACAAACAGGGCTTCAGCAATAACAAGCGCTTTGATACACACATTGCCGCAACCACTGAGATCCACAGGTGAGATGGAGGAGGCAGGACGAGACGGGCGGCGCCACCGCAGAAAAGGCTGCACCTGCTTCCTCTCCCCACGCTGCAGCTCGGCCCTCACGTGAGCCAGGGCTGCGCGAGTTTCCTGGTGCCGCTGTGATCTGTCGTCACACACACAATGGCTAAAACAACACGAGTTTATTATCTTGCAATTCTGTGGTTCCTAAGTCCAGTGCAGCTCACCTTGACTAAAACACGGGCTCCTTCCGGAGGCCCAAGGTGGCACCTGTCTTCTTGCCTCTCCCAGCATCCGGGCCGCCACATCCCTCGGCTCGGCCCCCTCTAGCCTCCGGCAGCAGCAGCTCTCCGGCTTTCTCCCTCCCTCTCCCACTGCCAAGGACCTTGGGTGGCATCTGGCCCACCTGGGTGGGTCGGATCATCTCTACTCTCGAGGTCGGCTGACGGCAACCTTAGTCCCTTTGCCGCCTCACTTCACACGCACCGTCAGGTTCCGGGGATCAGGACGTGGTGTCTTTGGGGACCACTGTCCCGCTTGCCACAGGGAGCGGCCATTTGGGCTCCTGCTGGTCACGACAGAAATACCACGTGGCTTTGTCCAAGCAGCCGGGAGTTGACGGTTTCTGTCCCCCACTTTGAGTCTCTGGGCAGGCACTTAATTCCTTGCTCCAGCGATACTCCCAGTGAATCACCTCTTGTTAAATCTTGGAACTCTGTGCCAGGAGTGGATGCGGCTGGTTTATCTTTGTTCGGGCCTCGTTGGAGCCTCGAGTCCTGTCTCAGTGATAAGGACCAAGGCCCAGGCTGTCGTCTCCACGAAGGCCGACTCCAACGGCAGAAATGCGCGCAGAGCGAGCGGCGTCTGGCCTGCCTGTGCGGGGAGCCCATGAGTCTCTTGGCAGTGTCTCCCGCCGTGGTCACTGGCCGCCAGCGTCTGACTCCGGAGGGACTTGTTAAAAAGGGAGGCGCCTGCCCCCCACCGGTGCTTTCCAAGGCGTGGGTTGTCGGGGCCAGGGAAGCTGCGATTTTTCCCCTTAGATTCTCGTGAGCGGTGAGGCTTGAGAACCACCAGTGAACAGACACAGGCAGGTTGGCAAGACGACTGTCGCGGCCGAGTGTGGTGCACAGGGACCCTGGCGCCTTGTCGGTGCATCTCCTTCACCGAGTGCACCGGAGCGTCTGACCCACCTCCGCCACTCCTGGCACCTCACGAAATGCTGGAGCTCAGACTGAGATGGGTACAGAACCAGTTTAAGAGACAATGGTATTTAGTAATCCGTGGTGTGTTGCAAAGAACAGACTCTTAAATAGTGGCCTGGGACGGAACTGGCGCTTCCCAGAGCTGGAAGGGGATTGAGCACATTCAAGGAGTCCCTCCTCTTGCAATGTCCTTGCAAAATCCAGGTTTTCCTTCTTTTGTTTGTAGATACAATTTTTTCTGAACTTTTTCACTTAAGATTCAAGCATATTTCCCTTGTCAACGAAAAGCTTCCTCAACATAGTTTATAATGACTGCATAGCATGCCGTCCTCTGAGTGTGCAGCCGTTACCTAAACATGCCCTTCTGTTGAGCCTTTGGGCAAAACTACACATTCTTCTTGACGAAGGCTTTTTGGTAACCACACTCGGCAGTGCTGGTCTGTAGCGGATTTTGCAGAGTTATCTAACATGTCATAGGTGCCATTTTATCATTTTTAATATCAGACTGAAACTTGTCCACAAGTTTCTATGAGACAGTGTTCTAGACTGACATAGCTTCGCAGGTGTTTCATGTAGCATTGCCAAGATAACAAGAATTTGACTGTTTTTATGAAGATCAATGACATCAACCTTTATAGATCCTGCTGGGCAACAACACTCCCCAGGCGACAATCGCACGATTCACTCTGGGGAGACGGTGCGTTGGGGGGGCCTGCTGAGAGCTTCACCCCTGGGGAGACATCGCAGAATCGGACCTGCACGGCAGATGGTTTGGGGCAGGGGTGGGCAAACCACTGTGAAGGGCCAGGTAGTGGCTAGTTCAGGCTTTGCAGGTACGCGACTCCGCAGGAGGGCAGAAATGAAGGACTGCTAGGTCCCAAGAGGAAGGAAATCTCTTGGCGGTAAATCCAAGTGCTCAGGTGGAAGGGGGCAGAAACGTCAACTTGAAATGCCTGCTACTCTGCTGGAGCAGGGCGTCCGACCTCGAGCTGGGTGCAGGCCTGGGTCTGCCCCAGCCGGCAGGTGAGCTCTGACCTTCCGACCCCCTTCTCTCCTCCTTGGAGTTTCCTGGCTGCGGGAACGGTAGTAAACCCTGAATCCTTTAGGCCCCACCAGGGGTTCAATGGGAAGGTCAAGTTAACCTGGTTTGTTTTGTAGCCTATAAATATTGACTGGTCCGTTTGTTTCAGAAATTCATTTTCAAAACGCAGAATGCCCTTTTATTCTTGTATTAAAAAAGAGACCACAACAAAATACAGGGTGGATGTCTGGGGCCTGTGGGTGCCTTAGCTTATGCTGCAGAATAGCAGAAGGTTCGCCTCGCTCCGAGCTGGGACAGAGGGGGGGCTCTTTATAACACCCAGGAATTCGTTTTGTCAGTAGGTGGCACATGCACGTGGCACAGGTAGGAGAACGTGCCCCAGAGAACAGAGCGAGGTGCCCCCGCCGCCCCGTGCTCCCCGAGCCCTGCTCCTGTCTCCCCAGCAGCTCTCAGCACCGTCGGGGTGATGTTTATTCATGGCCACGCTCTTCCTCCCAGGCTTATTTCTGCAAACCCTGCCAGGCTTGTTAAAGAACACGGAAAAGGCTGAGGCCCTGAGCTTTGATCCGACTGCTTAATTGCCTTTACTAATCACACCAAGATCAAGAGGATAAAAATAGCCCCCAGGGCCGTGTGGGTGAGCAGTCACCTTGACACAGTTTCGGAGGCAGCGGGGATGGAGCTCTAATGGACTCCTCGTGGCAGCCCGAAATCATCGCCTTAATTAAATAAACTGGCCTGAGCTACTGGAGCTGTGCAAACATCTGACACTAGGTTGTAGATTATTTATAGAGAGAGTAGAAAGAAAATAGGAAAGCACTTCCTGGGAAAGAGTCCAGACTCTTTTCCTAAGTGTGCTGTCCCCAAGCAAAATGAGAAGTGTCTCCTCCTCCTCCTTGCCCCTCCCCTCTTCCCTCCCCCTCTTCTTCTCTCCTCGGAGTCTGCCTCCTCCCTCCCTCCCTGTCTCTGAGTCTCTTTCTCTCCTCTCTGTCCCCCACCCCCCCACCCTAACTGGAAAGTGTTTTTTCTTAGAAATTCCCATGGAGAGACCTGTGTTTCTGAGCATTGGCCAGAACCTTCTCCTCATTTGGGGATATTGTCCTGGTCACCCATCCATGTGGTGTGGGACCCACCTTGCAGGAAAGCTTCCGGGATTAATACCGTACCTTTCAGATGAATTTTTTATTTTCTTTTAGCCCTATGCAGTCAATCTGGGCATGTTATTTTGCACTTTGGATAAATCCCGTTATAACTAATTTTAGGTGCTTCATACGTGTACATTTCCTCTTTCCAAATAGATTGTGAGTTATACCAGGTCTGAAATGACGTCTTCCATTTCTTTTCTATTTCCCCAAACTGAGCTCATTACGCTGCCTGTCTTTTCCCAGTCACCTCGGGGTCCAGGTGAGTGGTGTCATTGTCAACACACAACCTCCCGAGCTGCAGTTAGCCCTGACTGGGCATCGGATCCTGGCTGTCAAAGTCCTTCTCAAGTGCACCTTCCAGGCCCTGCACTTGCCTTGGTCCCGGTTCCTGACAACTGCAATCCCTGCTCCGAGCCCTGCGCGTGGCTCACAGCTGGCCTTGAGAAGCCCTTTGAATGGACACCTTCCGCTGTCACAGCCTGTCCTGCCCGGCAGAGCCTCAGTGACCACTAACTGCTAACTGCTTTAGGGGTACACCTGCCCCCATGTTTTCCTCAGCATTTTGGTGTTTAGGTGGATTTTACAAAAAAATTTCCTAAAAATCTTTAGGTTCAACAGTTGAATTTAACAAATATTTACTAAGCTTCTACTCTGTGACAAGGACGGTGACTGACATTCAGGAAACGGACGAGTAAGATGATCACCCGCCTTCGGTGTGCACCGAGGTCCGCAGGGGAGAACCGGCAGTCCAGCTGGTCCACAGGGACTGACTCAGTACCAGTATTCACCAAAGCTCGTTGGAAATATGAGCTACTTGTATTTCATGTGATAACACGACCACACCAAGACCAAGACCAAACCGACAAACCAACCCACCGCAGCAAAGGACACCAACCCGAGTGACTCAGAGCCTCAGCCTGTGCACGAAACAGCTGCAAACCAACCTCGAACCCGACCTGTGGTTTGCTTTCGCTGTGTGCGTGGGCAGCAATTCCGGGACTATTTTGTGCATTGTAGGACCGAGCGAAGGGTAAGGGGTGTCGACGCTGTCGGAAGCCGGGATCTCCATTTTTGGAGGAGGGAGATACCCACTTTATTCTTTTTGTTCATAGCACTTACAATCTTCTCTCGTCCTATAATCTATTCATTTATTATGTTCCCCAGTTTCCCTCTGTCGTCCCCCTGGGGGCAGGGGTCTTTCCTTGTCCAGGGTGTGTTTGGGGAGATATCCGAGCACCCCGAGTAGCAGGGACGGCGGGTGCGTGACTGTGGTGAATACGTGAGGGCCGGTGAGGAATCGGCTTGGACCAGGGCGCGAGAGTGTCTGGTCACAGGAGTGATCACATCCGATGTCAGCGTCTGGGAGATGAGACCCACCGGACGTTGTGGACGGCGCAGCGTGGTCAGCCATGAGCGCCGTTGCTCAGACGGGCCTGAGGCAGGGCTGGGCGCAGAGGCTCAGCAATCCAGGGCATTCGTTGCAAGTGACACGAGCCCAGTCAGACTGGCCTAAGCACAAGGCAGTGAAACGTCCAGGGTCAGCCCTGGCTTGAGTGTGGCTGTGCCCAGGACCTGCTCACCTGGCAGCCAGATGGCGGCCCACGAAAGTGAGTGGGCTCAGGTGGAACAAGGCCAGGTCACATGTGCCACCTCCACCGTCCAAGGCCATCACACGGCCAGCCGGCTCAACCGGTGGGGACACAGCCCCCGCTCTCCATGGAGGGGCCGCCGGGTCCATTGCAGGGGTGAGGGGAGACACAGAGGGGTGTGGGGTCATCTGTGCACGCCCCCAGCGTGGGGCCGTGTGTCCTGGGCAGCTCACAGCAGGGCCTGCTGTTCCCCAGGCAGCCCCTCTCCTGCCGGCATCTCCCTCCCGGCGCCCCCGGGGAGGAACCAGCCCGGCTTCCTGGACTGGTCCGGCGGCTGTTTCCGTGATTACGGCCGGCTTTATGGCAGGCCGGACGCAGATGTGGGTGACTGTCTTTTAAGTCCACTGTGAAGGCCTCGCCCACCTCTAAGATGTCTCTCCTCCTGCCAACGGGGGCCGCTGGCACCTGAACTCCACCACCCAGACCCTCAGGTCCCCGGCTACGTGACAGCCAGGGAAGGACCCTGCGTTTCCACAGTACGCGGGAGCCCGGCGTGTGGGAGCCACGCGGCCGTGTTCTCCCGGCTGTTGAGTGAAAGGCATTCCCGCCGACGGGCTGCGGGGCCGTGGGGAGGCAGCACACACGCGTCCCCACGCACGGCGGCCGCAGGGAGGGCAGGCGGCACTCGGGCTGCCAGCTCCAGCCCCGGCTCTGCTGCACCCACGACTGTGTGGACTCCGGGCTGAGCCGAGGTCTCCTGCTCTCTAGGACGGGGTCCGGACGCTGGACCTCGGTGGTGCGGTGAGCAGCGAGTGAGCTGGGCAGGTGCTGTGCCCGACGCATGGTACTTACAAGGCACTGCAAGCGGCGCTGGTGTGACCTGGAGCTCGCACGTGCCTCCTGCCCTCCTCGGGATCCCCAGGCTCGAGCCCTGCCTGGCCGGCGGGAGGACAGGGCAGCGGGTGAGGACCGGCCCAACGCACAGTCACGGATGCTCAGTGAGGCTCGTGCTCTGGGCAGAGCAGTGCCCGGCGGCTCTCCCTTCCTGGCCGTTCGCAGACCCCGTCGCCTGCACCCCACTGCCACACCCCGTCCCCCTGCACCTCAGTGTGCTGCTTCCCGCCACGGCCGTGTGCGCCTGGCTGTGGCCACGGCCCTGCTCTGGGCTTGGGTCCCCTGGCAGCATCTTCCAGGGCCCAGGCTCCGGGCGGGTCCGGGCAGCCCAAGGGCACGGAGGGGAAAATGCCAAGGCCCAGCGGGTGACCTCCTTATGACGGCTCGAGAAAGGCAGCTGAGCCGTATACTTTTTAACCGAAAAATTAACAGCAATATATGCTTACCATGGAAAATTTGGAAAACAAGAAAAGAAAGAAGAAAATTAAAACCACCTTTAAGCTTACCATTCAGAGACAATCACTATTAACACATCGGTGTCCTTCCTCTAATCATTTAGGAGTGTGTGTGCGTTAGAAAATTGGGGTTATACTATATATTTTCATCATTTGCTTTTTAAAATTTTTTGTATTTCAGTTATTATTCAATTATTTGAAGTGTGTTATACTTAATCACACATCGTGATATAGTGGAATTTAACCTTTACGTACAGACTGTGCACGTGCCACTGGTCTTAGTACTATTAATTTGAGGAGTGTTTGGGGGAATAGAATGTATAACTGGGGGTGGGAGGGCAATTAGAAACAGTTTTTAGGTGCTTTTAAACGAAACTCCTGTCAACTTTAGAAAAGGTTTAAAAACGATAGGAAGCAAAGGCGGAGATCGTTTAATAAGACGCTTTCTTAACACCTTGGGAGGGTGTTTCAAAGACGCCCTTTGAGGGGAGCGATTTGAAGGTAGGAAATTCGGGAATGTGCTTTGGCAGGGCCTGAAGGCTTCTCCCTGGGGGTCACGTGCATCTTCTCTGGGTGCCCCCACCCCACGCACACGTTCTGCAGGTGGGCGGATCAGGACATTTCATTCCCCACTTGGTACTCCCCACCCTTTCCCCAGATTTTCTCACTGGGACACTTGCCTTTGGGCTTGGGACTCCACGGGCTCCATGCTTGGTAAACACCCCCAAGGCCGAGGGGCTGGAGGGTCTTCAGGGCTGTGGAGGGGCTGCCCGAGGCTCCCCAGATCCCAAATTTTCATGCAACCTGTAGCTCTTACATTTGTTTTCCTGTGTAGGTGGCACAATTATAGTCATTAGATTCTGAAATAAGCCTGTGACCCCCACACTGGAAGACCCCCCCAGTTCAGGTCATCTTTTAGAGTGGAGGTGGGTTACTGATAATGTCAGACACATGTACTAACGTTATCTGGAGCAGAGGGGTGGGATAGGGGCGGGAGAAGCTTCCAGAAGCACTAGGGCTCTTCGTACTGAAATGGAGGAGTTGGTGAGCAGTTCCCCAGGGGCTCTCAGATGTGCCCAAAGAACGGGCAGGGCAGCCCCGCGGGCAAGGGTGACAGGGAGGGGGTGTGAGCAGAGCCGTCACCCCAAGGATGTGGGCAGAGCCCGGCAAGCAGGCCCAGGGACTCCAGCTGCTCTGAGGACAATGGTTTCACTAACTCCTGGGACAGATGGTGACGTGGGGTCCTCACAGGTGTGGGGCCGATGGGGGCCACTGGGCCATGCTCCTCCATGCCTCTGTGCCTTTGGGCAGGGCGCCTTTCTTCCGGAACGCTCCTCCTGGCCCTGGCTGGGCGTGCTGTGGGGCACGGCACGTCCCCTTCAGGAGTGGAGCCCTGTCCCTCGACACCTGCCGGGGCTGCCCCGAGGGCTCCGCACAGCAGCACCAAGCCCCGTCCTCTCGCTGCGACGGGGGTCTGCAGGGTGAGCCGGCGACACCCCGAGGCCATCTGGCTTCCGAGCTCCCCGTGGCCAGGGCTTTCTGCCCCTTCTCGGGTAAACAGCCAGCGATCGTGGGCTGGCGTTTCCGGCTGGGCCTCTCTGGGGTGCAATGACTCTGGGAGGAGCCGAATGATGACTACGGCCTTGGGGGCCGGGGGAGCTCTCTGAGGTTCTCCAGCCTGAGCCATGTGGATGCAGGATCACAATGGCCAAGTTGTATAATTAAGACTAGTTTTGTGTATTTTGTGCCTCAGTAAGAAATGTTTAAAGACAGGGTAGACTGAGAGCTAACCACAACCTTAGGGGGGAATCCTTCCCGATTTTCATGATTTTCCATCTTTTACAGCTGTCTTGCTCACACTGAATACGATAGCTATTTTTTTAAGACTTGCTCTTTACTGAATTTTTCCAAAGTAGTTCAAGTTAGTTTTCATAGAAACAAGAGCTGTCTTTTTTTGCAGTTTCATGAGGCGGGCCCTTAGCTCTAAGCGCTCTCCACCCTTTCCCCAGAGAAGTAATGAATGTCCTGCCCGCCAGTTGGCATGTCACAGGTGTAGACACAAAAGTAGACGTGTGTCTCCACTCGCAGAGACAGACCCACTTCCCGTTCGCTCTGTGTGCTCGAAGCCGGCGGTACAGGCTGCCCGTGGGGCAGTGCTAAGTGTCTGTCATCTCTGTCCCGCCAGCCCCGCTCCGGATTCTTCTGAGCCAGGAGCCAAAGAACCAGGACAGGTTTGTCTCTCGTAAAATCAGCCCTGACAAGCCTGCGAGGGAGGAGCTGGCCTGTCACCTCCTCGCCCTCTGTGCTCCCTGGTGACCCTTTCCTGTCTACGTGACCAAGAACGCAGAAGCCGGCAGCTCTAATCCTGGCTTTCCCCTTAACTGTGTGTGGGCTCAGCTGAGTCACTTCACCTGGCCTCGGTCTATGCACCTGTTAAATGGGAACACGAGCACTGATCCCCCACAGACAATCGTGGCGAATATGGGTGATAAAACAGACCTCACCCAGGTGGCGCCCAGGCCCCGGGGGCTGCCCGTCTGGGGCTCCTCGGTGCTGGGAGGCCCGGGAAACGCCATTGACCACACGGGGAGGATGAGGGTCCTGTCGCAAAAAGGGGGCTTCCTGTCCTCTCGCTACTCCCACCGTGGCCGCCGTGCCGGGGCCTTTGCCAGGAACCGAGCTTTGGAGCCAAGCAAAGAGGAGAAGGAGAAAAGAACGGAGAGGACAGCAAGGCCAACCCAGAACTGATGAGGCACGAGGCTCGTGCTCCCCGAAGACGGAGCCTTGGGTGGGCTGGTTCAGTTTCTGAAGGATTCTGCCCAAGGCCTGGCCCCAGGGACAGGCTTTCTGAATACATTCGATGATGCTTTCATTAAAACAAACAAACAAACAAAAAACCCCACTACATACAGACACACAGCTATGGTGTAGGTGCCGTTAGGGGCTGACGTGGCCTTCCACCCCCACTCACATGTCCGAGTCCAAACCCCCAGGACCCCAGAATGTGACGGTGTTTGAAGACAGGGTCTGCGCAGAGGGGAGCGAGTTAAACAGTCGGGAGGGTGCTCAGCCAATACGACTGGTGACCCTGTAAGAAGATGCCACCAGGGACAGGGAGGACACCGCGTGGAGATGAAGACCTGTCCCCCCCTCACCCTCAGAGGGAACCAGCCCTGCCGCCACCGCGACCCTGGGCGTCCAGCCTCCAGCGCTGCGAGACAGGAAGTTTCTTAGTTCAAGCCGTTCCGTTTGCAGTGCTTTTTTGCGGCAGCCCTGGGAGAGTCCTGGCGGAGGGGCCACCCTTGAAACCAGGCTGTCGTTAACACTGCCATCACCGCTGTGGATGCGGCACGGTAGAAAGCAAGCCCGGATGAGGTCTGGTTCGGAAGGAGCCATGCAGGTTTCGGACCCGGGCATGTGAAGATGAGAATTTTGCTCACCGAGTTGTGAGAACCCGGCACGACCCGCACCCCATTTCATAGCCACAGACGCCCGAGCCTTCGAGGCTCATCACAGGACGGAGGGTGGCCGAGGAGGTAACAAGAGCCGTGCCGGGGACAGGGCGGGCCCGGAGCAGCTGTTCAGGAAGCGCCAGTGTCTCCCCTTCCTGCCCAGTGTCCTCGCCCAGTGCCGCAGGAGTGGAGGCACCTGGGCACCTCTGTGACTGTGAAGATCGCGGCCCTGCTGCAGAGCCCCCAGGCTCCCCTGGTGATGCTGGGGAACAGTGCAGGGCCACAGGTCACGGGTCCTGGGGCAGGGGAGCCCACTGGTAACCCCAGGCACAGAAGCTCAGTGCGTCAGTCTCCCCCCCTGCACTCGCCGCCCTGGGCCCAGTGGGACAGACACATCTGCAGTTCGTCAAAGCACACACCATTCCGAGAGGCACAGGGCAGGGGGGATGTGAGTCAGCCAGGTCCGCAGTTCTCTCCTTGGGCCCACCCATGTCTCTGATGTCGGTGCTTCCTCCTCATCCGGGACCCGCAGCGGGTGGTGGGCCTGTCGTCGGCCTGAGCATGTGTCTGGTCACCCAAGCCCCGGGGAGGCGGTGGTCCCCACTCCAGGTGGGGCTGGGGCCAGAGGGAAGGGCCGGACACCCCAGAAGGAGTGCCGGATGCACATGCCGGTTGTCATCCCTGGGGCAGCCAGAACAACCGAACCCCTAGAAAGCCAGTTAGCCTGGCATGCTCAGGTGACCTTGGGGATTCTGCCCTTCCTCCATAGTGCTGTTTGTTGACTTCAGGCTTGTCACTAATGTGCTCTTCAAATAGGTTAATGTTCTTAAAAACAAGGTTTTATCACTTGGATCTGCAGCGTCCTGAGGAAGGGCGGCAGAGGCGGGTAGGTGCTGGACAAGCCAGCGAGGAGGGGGCGTAGGGCCACACCCGGGGGGGGGGGGTGCAGCTTCTCCGAGGGCCCAGAGGGCAGAGAGAGCTGGGGGTGGCATTTGAGGGCACAGCTGGAGGGACCCCGCCCCCACCCCATCCTGACCAGTGTGGGTGTCCTTGTCTAGGTCGGGACATGCCGTTCGCTTTCAGGGCACTTTGTTCTCTTCCTGTCGCTGTACCCACTCTTAGAGGACGGCCGAACTGTGCTTTTGGGTCGTGTTTCTCTCCCGTTTTTTCAGTGTGTATTTTGTGGGTTTCCTGGTGTCACCGTCCTGCAGACGGCAGTGCCACAGCCTAAAGGCCCAACGTGACCTGATTAAGATGCTGGGTTTTTTTTACCGTATCTGAATTATTAATCAATGAGTGTTTATAAATTTAATGTTTAAACAAAATGTTGGGGAGAAATGGACACCCCCAGCTCTGCTTGCTGCCGAGGTGGCTCTGTGCTGCTTCCAAGCGGGGGGTCATCTCCTCACGAGGGCCCTGTGTTCTTCCACCTCCCTCTCGGGTTCCAGCAGCTCTGGGCACTTGCCAGGGGGGCCGCGGGCAGCTCCCTCTCTCTCCCTCTCTCCGTTGTCCTCATTCTTTCCTTAGCTGGAGCTCCCCACAATGTCCCAGCTCCACATAGAGGTGACAAGTGGGGGCAGGGCTCAGGGAGGGGGTCCCAGGGGCCGGGCGGGGGAGGCACAGGTGTGTGCCGGGGCCAGTGGGAGCCAGGAAGTGATGAAAGCGGGGCCTGCCCTGCGGGGCTCAGGGGTTGGGAATTCACCCTGGACGTCAGCGCCGTGGAGAGGCGTCTGCTGGCATCACCTGAGGAGCCCCAGCGCTCCAGCTCCCACCTCTGGGCCTTTGAGCTTAACCTGGAGGCCCAGGTTCTGGAACTCTCTCCGGCCTGCCCCAAGCCACCAGGAGCCAGGCCGTGCCCCAACTCCCCTCTCCCGGAGCCTCCCCCGCCTCCCCCCACCGTGCACCTGCCCCTCCCTCCTGCCGGCTCCGCCCTGGCCCCGCCAGCCCCAGAGCCCGGAGTCTGCCAGGAAGCCCCAGTGCCTGGCGCCAGGAGGCCCTGGGACGGGATGGAGGGACGCCTGGATTAGGAAGGTGGCTCTGGGCAGGGCAGGCGCCCTGGAGAGGCCCGAGCAGGAGCTGGGAGCCGTTACAAGACTCGTGTGAGAGCCGGGATGCCGACACTCGCCTCCCCTTGAGGGAAACGGCCCAGGTGACGTCTCTCCACACCTGCGCACGCTGAGGAGAAGAATGGCTGTTGGAGAGAACTTCACGCTGAAGTGCTGAGCGCAGCTGCCGGGAAGGGTGAGGGCATCTTGTGGCCTACTTGGTTTGGTTTGGTTACATTAATAGAAGCCATAAGATTGTTCCTATGAAGGCATTTTTTTCAGAGAATTATTTTCATCCTGATATATTCTTTCTCTCCCAGATGTATGGAGACAAAACAAAAACATTTGATATCCAACAACCACTACTTTAAAAATCTTTCCTACTTTGGAACAGCAGCTGCAGCTGCAGCAGAATTTCCTCCAGGTGACCTTTGTTTGTCTCCAGCAGGGCAGGTGGCAGGCTTCATCTTTCTACTGGAAAAGGTCTTAAGGTTTCCCTCTCTCCTGCGCCCCGTCCCACCGGCAGTCCCACCCCGGTGCTGCTGCGGTCACAGGTTTCCCAGAGGCTAACTTCAAACTCTTTTCAGTGTTCTCTCCTGACTCCGTTAACTCCTTGAGTCAGTCTCACACGGCCAAGTATAATCTTACAGAGTTAGATGAGGCTCTCACACAAATATGGAATGAACACATCAGAGACGTGTCTGACTCCAGCCGGGAATGAGCAGAACGGCACAGTCAGCTCAGAGAGCGACCGAGGGACAGCTTTACTCTGCAGCCGTGGCTGGCCCGCCGCAGGGCGGCTGAGTCAGGAGCCGAGTGGTCAGTACCCTTCAGGGGGTCCGCCAGACAGGCATTATTTGCATCTCCACTGACAAAAGCTCCACAAATTGACATGTAACTTCACAGAGTCCGGGACCCTGATCAATAGCAAACGGCAACTCCAATGAAGGCACATTGCCCTGGACGACGAAGCAGGCCCGGGTGGACCCGGGGTTACAGGAGGCTGCAGCGAGGGCTGGATGACGGTGACCCCCGGCCGGGCGGGGTGACGTGCTTTCCTTATTTGCAGGACGTGCGAGTCCAGCTCAGCAGACGCTGGATGAACAGATGAAGGACCCGCCCTCTAAACAGGGGCCAGGACGAATCCTTTGTCCAACGCAGCTTTTAACCACGGGCAGAAGTCCAGCCGTGAGCGTGGGCACAGGCTCCCCTCCGCTGGGGTCTTCTCAGCACCGGGAGAAGCCCCTGGGCAGCCCCAACCCCGAGGGCCCCAGCTCCTGCCTGGCCGCGTCCCTCAAACCCCAGGTCCCAGCTGAGGCCCAAGGTCAGCGCGTCCAACAGAACTAAGTCGAGCCAGGCCTATAATTTAAAATGTCTGGCCAGCCAAATTTAAAAAGCAGAAAGAAGCAGGTGAAATGAATGTTAATAATGTGTTCTTTAATCCAGTCTCACCAGAACATTATCATTTCCTCGCGTAATCAATACACAAATGCATTGACAACTAGTTCACTTTGTTTTGTCCTATTCCGTCTTCACACTCCAGCGTGTAGTCACAGTCACAGCGCGTCTCACTTTGGCTGCCACGTCATCCACCGTCAGAGGGAAACCTGGTCCTGCCGGAACAATACAGGTGCGTTTAAAGGGAAAATAATGTACGCTGTCTCCGTCTCGCTACTAAAATTCATCAGGGCCCCAGACTGGGCGTCGAGTTGCCCCAGCGGTGTCGGTGTCGGTGTCCGGGCTCTGGCCACGCTGCGGGCGTGGGGACAGCGCGGACTGGCCCGCGCCGCCGGGTGCCAGTGCCACCCAGTGGCCGTGCTTGGGAGTGCAGCGTTCGCCGGGGCGCAGAGACCCTTCCTGAAACCAGGTGTTTCTCGATGAGCGTTTCTTAGGGGTGGTGGGGAGGACGCGGAGAAGGGGAGCGGGAAGAAGCAGGGGTGCTGTGTGTGTGCACTTCCAGCTCACCACATCACTGCTCCGTGACGGCTGCGTGAGACCAAATGCCAGTGGGTGTCTAACGGTGACACGAGAAATGCCTGTCCCAGGGACAGAGTGCTTGACGCCCTGCACAAGGCAGCGCTCCACAGGCAGACCAGAGTCACGCTCAGAGAGTCGTTCAGGACAGCCGGAATCGCACCTGGAAACCACGTTGATGGAAAGTCTGTTGGCGCCAGGCCTGCGTCCTTGGGCGGGGGGGCGGGGGGGAGCCAGAGAGGAAGGTTTTGGGGGCCATTGGGGGGCTACTGATTTCATTTCAATTTGACCATTTTATCCTTTTCAGAGACAGGAATTGCAAAGCTGAAGTCACATTTCCCTTTGCTCTAGAAAAGTATATCAGTAACTGATTTTTCATTAAGAAAGCAAATAAAGACTTGGTCTGACCTGTCACTGAAGACTCACGGCAGCATCGCCACGCGTGTGCGCTGTGGGCTGCGATGAGGACCAGCAGGGACCCAGAAACATCCGCTCCTCTGCGCCTCGGAAGGAAGCAGATAGGACACCTGGCAGAGAGGGCCACACCCCAGTGGGGGTGAGAGACAGACGGGGGGAGGGGGAGGCTCCTGGGTGTCCCCAACAGGGCACCCAGTGTGGAAAGCACGCACGAGTGGGGGTCCCTCAGACCTCCTGGCAGCTGAACGAGGCCCTCTGAGCCTGG
>CM052437.1:183029423-183132002 GCA_028533085.1 Varecia variegata
GGAGCCCTCGCGGTGGAGGGGAAGGGGCGCTGGGTTTGGGGCCAGAAGCCCCTTGTGTGAAAGTGCGCATGGCCTTGCCGGGTCTGCTAGCGTTCACTCCGTCCTGGGAACTAGACCCGGTCAGGGTTTGTTGGGCAGTGTAGGGGGTGCTGCTCTGTGGTGTCTGGGGCTCACCCTCAGCCGTGTGTGGTATCCCCCCACGCTGGGGCTGCCTGGTGCTGGCCAGGAGCGGGGAGCGGTGGCTCAGTGCTGAGTAGCCAGTGAGTGACACACACAGGAACAGAGCCGAGGAAAGGAGGGGGCAGTGTGGGGAAGCAGCAAGGGGAGCAACTCTCAAACTTCAGCCTGCACCCTATTAAAATGCAGGCTCCATCCTAGATCGGAGCCGGAGCCCAAGAGCCTGCATTTCTTTTTTTAGAGATGGGGCCTTACTCTGTCACCCTGACTGGAGTGCAGTGGCACTAGCACAGCTCCCTGCAGTCTGGAACTCCTGGGCTTAAGTGATCCTCTTGCCTCAGCCTCCTGAGTAGCTGGGACTACAGGTGTGCACCATAACCAGCTAATTTTTCTATTTTTTTGTATAAAAGTAGAGAGACAGGGTCTCATTATGTTGCTCAGGTTGGTCTTGAAGTCCTGGGCTCAAGCAGTCCTCCCTCCTTGGCCTCCCAAAGTGCTGGGATTACAGCGTGAGCCACTGTGCCCGGCTGGGCTGTGGATATTTTTTAAAAGGTAAATCTCAGTGGGAATTTTATTGCTGAAAATGCTGCCTATAATCTATTCTCTTTCCTTAAGCTGAGTGAAAACTGGACAGACCTTTTGGCAATTTATTCGCTAAGGTTACAGGAGACAGGGACTTGGGGCTTGTTTTCCCGATTGCTGCAGTGAAGGGTTGAGAAAGGGATGACACTTAAGTGGCCAAAACATAAAACGACCAGAAGGTCAAATTAAAAATGCAGTAGGAGCAGCCCCCAGGTCCACCCAGACCCCACCCCCGTCTCCGGCCTCCTTACACTCTGTTGATTTAACTGGCTGCTCACACTGCATTGTAATCAACACCCCCCCACTTGCTGGGGCCCAGGGACCCCAGAATCACATGAAGAGGGCACTCACTCTGGGGGGCAGGGCACCCTGGTGTTCTGAAAGGAAAGTGGGTTCTTGCTGCCACCCCGATCCAGAGGCTCCACTGGGAGGAACAGAAGCTGTGGCCCCGGCAGGGCTGGGGTGTCCGGAGGCAGAGGGAGGGCTGCGAGGTAGGAGCTGCCACTCACCGACTGCCCTGCACCGGGGGCTCTGGCCAGGCGGGCACACCTGCCTTCAGGTGGCTCTGGCTGCCAAATCTGCCTGACCTGGTGGCGAAATGGGGCCTCCCATTAACTCCCAGATGCTCCTGCCTGCTGTCGGAACCCAGGAAGAGAGAGAGATACTCGTGCACGATAATTTGAAGGCAGCAAGGTAAGAAGCTTCGCCCTTGGGGACCAGGTAAAAATTATAACAGATGCTGCCGCCTCTCCCAAAATGAATTTGTAAATGAGTCACTTGGTAGCAGGCGCAGTAATGAAGAAGAAAACACTTTTTCTCATTCATGGGGGTAAACGGCTGGAAAATAATATTAGTAAGGGGAAACGTCAGGCAGAGGAGGCCGGGGAATTCTTCCTGCGTGGAAACAGCCGGGGCAAGTCTCCCAGCGCCGGTGGGAGATGTGGAGGCCTCAGGCATTCCTCTCCCACCCTGCCTCGCAGCACCACGCTGTGCCCTTTGTACCAAGGACAGAGCAGGGCTGGAGGGAGCCTGACAGCACTGGCCCAGCCCCAAGCCTGCCACAGGGACTGCTGGGAATGGAAGGAGGGCTCTCCAAGGATGGGAACAGGTGCCCCCAAATGCTGCCTAGAGGCCAGGGCCACAGAGGCCAGCCCAAGTCCACTGTCCCCTGGGCCCCTCATCACAGGCATAACCCAGCACAAGAGACCTGGCACCAAGTGGAGACCCTAGAGGGCCCAGAGTGGGTTTCTGGCCCGAGGCAGGACTGTGCGGGCCACCCCGCAAGGCCCTGTGCCCCAGCGGAACCATAGCTGAGCTGCAGAAGACGGGAAAGATGCTCACTGGGGAGGATCTGGTCATCTCCCCACCCCAAAACAGCTCTCTTGCCAGCCCCAGCAGGGTGGCTGGCAGTCCTCGTCTCTGACCTCCCTGTGTGGGGTCAAGGCGCTGAGCCCCTCCCTTCCATGTGCTGCCACTTAGTGTATAACGATGACATTTATTTTCTTGTGCAACTTTTTGTTTGTCCTGAAGTTATTAATTGCCTTTTCCCTCCCAGTAATTTTTTGTGTGCACCTATAATTTGTCTCCAGGTCCCCTGGCAGGACGATAGAACGCCCTCCCCAGACAGTCCGACACCTCAGAGCCCACCACTTTTCTATTTCATCTTTTTTCTCCAACCCCTCCTGCCCCTCCCGACCGTGGTGCAGCGAGCGCACCTGCTCCCAGTGTCCGAGAAGGTCACCTGAGCTCCGCCAGCATGGGAGAGGCGCACGGGATGGGACGGATTGCTAACTGAGAACCCATTTTTGCTTGTTTTGAAGAAATTGCTCCACATGCTTCTGGCTTGTAGGTTGCTGTGGAGATGGCCAAGGCCGTTTCGGTTCCTGCGCTAGACCTGGGGGCTCTTCGCCGGCTGAGTCTGGGTCTCCTTCGTTCGTGGCAGACTTTCCCCAAGTCCGTGTGCTGCCAGGCCCCTCCTGGCCCCAGCTGTGGCTGGTGTCCCCAGGCCAGAGCGCTCCATCCATTTTCTCCAGAAGCCAGCGCTCTCGTCCTCTGCCAGGATGGGGCCGCACCGTGAGTTCAGGGGTCCAGCTGCTCCCTAAAAGGCCGTTCTTCTCTCCCACGGCCCCTTCCTCGGGAGTTCGGGGCCCCACCCCAACCTGTCTGGCTCAAGCTGTCCCTGGGCCTGCCGGGTGCTGGTTTCCCTCCCGGGGACTCTGGCTCCAGCCTCCTTCCTGGGTCTACTTCCCGCCCCCGTCGCCTCCTGGCCGCACAGCTCCGTGGCTGTTACCGCACTTGGTGCCGCTTCCTCTTCCACTCTGTGTTGTCCTGGGCTCGGCTCTCTGCTCCTCCTCACCTCACTGAGACAGAAAACACAGAGAGTAATGAAACGGGCACACGTTGTTCCCACCCTGGTAAGAAATGAAACCTGCGACAGTCCAACACCCTCGCTCTCCCCCCTCCTGGCCTCTCCCCCCACCTGGATTAGCCTTGTTAAGGGTTGGATGGTGTCCCCCTAAAATCCATATGCCGACAGTCTAGCCCCCGGAACCTCAGGATGTGGTCTGTCTTGGAAATTATTTGGAAAGAGGGTCTTTGCAGGCGTAAGTAGTTAAGATGGAGTCACGATGGAATACGGTGGCCCTCATGCGAGACGACGTGTCTCTGTACAAAGGGGAAGTGGACACAGACGCACGCGGGGACGACACCCCAGGAACAGCAATTGGAACCAGCAGAAATGCTCCACCACGGAACATCAACGCCCTTGTCCCGCTGGACAGAACCGCACACAGTGGTGCTTAAACAGTGCTTTCTTCTGAGGCAGGTTCTCTCTCCCACAGACACCACGGCAAGAATCATTTTCTCCAGAGCAAAGGCAGCCTTGCCCAAGACGCTGGAACCGCGTCCTCACCTTGGGAAATCAGCAAGGGTCGGCAGAGAGCTCTCGGGACCACCTCCCCCCCCGCCACCCGCGTGTTTCTGCTCGGCCGGCCACACTGCTGGGCTGGGCGCCGAGGGACCCGGGAACTCCTGGCTGCACCCCGAGTCCTACCAGCCACCGCAGGGAACAGGGTGGAAATGGGATCCATCCTGGGAGCCGGGGTCCTGCCTCCCCGGTGAGGCACATGACACCACCGTCATCACGCCATGGCGGGGGCAGGGGCCCCGTGAAGGGAGGAGCAGACCGTGGCTGCGGGAGGGGTCCGGCCCCTCCGGAATCCCCACCTCGGGTGACACGGCGCATACTTGATGAGAAAGGCCCCCAGCTGCCTTTATTAGATTTTATTAGATTTTAGTCGGGAAGGATCTGTTAAATATTTAAGACGCCTGTTGAGGGCGATATTTTTAAAGAACCATGTGACAAAGGGAACATGGGAAGCATCAATTTTTAAACCTCATTCCCTCCGTGTGACGCCCGCGAGGCCTTTGCTGCTGCTGAGCTGCGTGGGGACCCGTCCACACGGACTTCCCTGTGGCCGGTTCCCCTGGTCCTCGCGGCCCAGGGCCGTCTGCGAGCGCCAGGCCCGCTGCTCACGCAGACTCACAACAAACGCGCACAACAGAGGCTTTTGTGTCCCCACCACATTGAGTGTCTTACCTAATATGCAATTCTCGATTTGGGCATACGAAGGCCTGGTCAAAACACGGAAGCACACATGTGTCATGCACACAGCCACACATGCGAGCCATGCCCAGAACACACGTGCACTCACGCTTCCTTTCACACCCAGCTGCCAGTGTGGAGACGGAGGCCCGACAGGAAGTCGGAATCAGGGGACTGTTTGTTTCTGGCCTGGTGCCCCCGGCCCTGCCACAGTCCCCCCCGGCCCTGCCACGGCCCCCCAGCCTCGCTCTCCCCTGCCGGGAAGGCAGGACCACGGGCAGCGAGGCTTGAAGCTCACCCATGGCCACGGGAGCCCGAATTGAAGATGACGGACAAAAGGAACCTCGTGGGGACACCCAGGAGGGGTGACCTTTTGTGCCGGAGCCCCGGCCCCCCATCTGTCCCCGGCAAGCACCCCTGTTCCAGGTCCAGCTTCACCTGCAGTCGCCAGCACTGGGTCCCTCCCGAGGCCAGAGCGGAGGCAAAGTCACAGTGGTGGGATTCAGGCCCCGCCTCCCGAGCTGGGATGGCTTGTTTGTCTCTCGGGGGAAGTTGAGGTCGGGGGCCGGGTGGCTCTGCCCACCAAGGCTGCCCACATGCAGGGGCCCTCCCCAGCCTGAGGAGGGTGGCGGAGAGCAGATCCCTCCCGCTCACTGCCCACCACCCCGGACCTCACAGGGCTGCAGAGGGCGCGTGCCGTCTGCCACCCTGACTCGGACCCCCAGCCCGAGGTGTTCTCAGTCCGACCTGACACCACACAGTAGAACACACCAGAGCAAACAAAAGCTGACTCAGGACAGGAGCTTTCTCAGGGCTATTTGCCTTGAAATCGGGGTTCCAGGAGGAACAGCCTTCACGCTCCCTGATACAACAGAGGACAGGGCTGGCATTTGGGGTCAGGGAGCCACCTCATAGACCAGCATGACAAAAGGGGGAAACCTTGCAGTGGTCCTCATGCCCCTGAGGGGCATGCGGCAGCACGTGGTCCCCAAGGGCCAGGAGGATGTGCCCTGGGCCTGCCTGCACAGCCTGCAGGGCCCTGGGGGACGGGGCAGCCGTGCCCCCCGACACTGCCTCGCCCAGCAGCCCTGCCCTCACGCCTGCCCACAGCACGTGGCTTCAGTGGCCCAGGAGGGCTGACGGCAGGTGACTCAGACTAGTGGATGTTTCCTAAACTGCCATGTGAGCCAGGGCTCTCCAGAGAACCACAGCCCATGGGACGTGTGCACGTGTGTGTGTGTCTCTATATCTGTATTTACGGAGAGGGAAAGGGACCTGTTTTAACAAGCTGGCACACTGGCCAGGACTGGCAGGACTGGCAGGGCTGGCCCCGCGGAGCAGACGTGCGGGCTGTGGGGCCGGTGGGGGCTGATGCTGCAGACTCCAGTCCGAGTTCTGCGGGCAGTAGGGTCGTGTGTCACGGTCCTGAGGCAGAGTTCCCTCTTTGTGGGGACGGCTGTCTTTGCTGGTGGGACGAGGCCCACGCTGTGGAGGGTGAGCTGCTCCACGCAAAGGCTACCGATTGTAGGTGTCAACCACGGAATCCCTCAGAGCAACATTTACACTGGCGTTAACCACACACCTGGCACACGGCCCGGCCAAGCGGACACTCGACGTTAACCCCCATGGCTGCCTCAGAACCTTTCTCCTCCCGCCTGGACCGACACGCACGAAATTTTAGTTTCGATTGTTTTGACGGAAACCAGAGGCTTTCTCTAAAAGCAGTGCCGTCTGGGGTGCAGGCCACCATCGCCCAGCCGGGACCCTTGGCCAGCAAAGCGCAGTTCTTACATGGCTCAGGGGCGTCAGAAGACCAGGACGACTCGGGCAGAGCCGCACTCGGAGCACATGCCACAGTCACTGTGGGGACCTTCAGCCCTTTGTAGAGTTTGCCGGGCCCTGACCTAAGCATCTCTAACCCTCTCCCTGTCTCCTGGTGCTTGACCAGCCGCCATTGTCTCAGCGTTCATTTCTGACGTGGCCTGCGGCACCTCTGTGCTGCGTCAGCAGCGCCTCCCTGTTTACCCGGCTTGTCCCCTGCACTGGGACTCGTCTGTCCTGCTCCCAGCATATGTTCTTTACCTAGAACCGGACCCGGCTCACCTCCTAGTAGCTGCTCCGTGAATACTGGTCAGGTGAGCGAGCGCTGACAGCAGCAGATAATGCCACTAACCAGCTGCCTCGTGTTTGAAATTCTGTAATTAAAGCCCTCGGCATTGACTTAAGGCAAATAGGGCCACGGTCCTCTGCTAACGTCAAACACCCCAGGGCGTGTGGGCAGTGTGCATAAGGCCTCCTGCCCACACGGGAGTTACACACCATCAGCTGGTTAGTCATTTACACATTAGTATAAACAACCTCCCATCCTAGCCATAAAGGATAATTTAAAGGAGAGGAAAAGTGGGCAGAACCAGAGCACTGGGTGCTGAGCAGGTGGGGGAGAGGGAACTCTGGCAGAAAGAAGTGAGTGAAAAGGGAAGGTGGGGCATTGGAGACAAACTGTCCATTTCATCATTTTCCTCAGGAGTTGGCCCAGGTAACCAGACCTTTCCCTGGGCAAAGCCTGCTTGGTTATTGGCTCGCAAAGATGGAAACCACATGCGCCGTGGATTTGCTCCCAAACAGCTTCCCCTCAATGCCGTGAAAGGGGACTTCCCCTTGGTGTCCAGAATCCCCTATCCGGAGGCGTCAGGAGGTGATGCCCGGGGACAGGATTCCAGGGCAAGCGCTGGTTGAATAAAGCCACACAGGTTTACTTACTCCAGGGCTCCCTGGAGCCCCTAGGGTGCCGCACCAGAGTCTTTGGCTCCAGGAGGGGACACGGACTGCGGTGTGCACTGAACTGTTTCCACCCCCACCTCCCGTCTCGCTGCGTGGCAGGACTGTCATCCCCAGCAAAAGCAGAGTTCCAAGGAACACTGTTTAGGAAGCACAAAGTCCCTAGTGCCCTGCGTCACTGGTTCCCTTCCAGGGCACCGAGACACAGGGAGGGCTACGAGGATGTTTGCTTTGATGGCAGTTTTGATCATTTTTACAAAGATGCCGCAGCGGCCCTGAGATACACAAAAGGCAAAGTGCCGCGCTTTGCCACATGTCCCCCCGGCCACAGCTCTGCCCTTCTGGGGGGAGACTGAGCGAGAGGAGGGAGGGAGGGAGGGCGAGGGGTGTCAGACGGGGGGCAGGGGCCAGGCAACCCCCCACCTCTGCAGGGACAGGCCCCCTACCTCCTCCCTGTGCTCCCACCTCTGTCCCTCGGGTCCCCATTCTGCCCCGTGCCTGCAGCAGAGGGTCCCAGCTGGGGGACGCGGTGCGCCTGGGCCTCCCTGGCTCAAGGCTGCGCTGTCATCCCTGGGCACACCCCACCGAGAGGCAAAGCTCTGCAGCTTGGAAGGTACTGAGAGCACAGGGAAGGAGCGGGGACACCAGCCCGTCCCAGAGTCCCTCTAAGCTGCCCAAGTGAAAAAAGCAGGACGGCTCGTGCACAGATGGCCCCGTGATCGTGAAAATCGAGCATGCTTGCTGGAGGGCTGACCAGCCGACGGTTCCCCACCCATGCCTCACTCAGTCACTCGCCGCCTTGCCTGGGCAGTGGCCCTGCCCTCAGGAAGCTCACACTCCGGGGGACCGTCCAGGAGGCCAGCTGAGGGGGTGCCTGCTGGCCACACAGCCCCTGGGGGTCACGGAGCCCAGAGGGGCCCCTGGGGACCTGCCTGCAGACTTTGCCTTCACAGACTGTTTTGTTTTAAACAACCTCATGGGAGGTGGGGCTCTGGGTGGCAGTTGGCAAGTCCCTGCGGCAAAGGAGTCCCATCTGGGCCTCCGCTGTGGGGGCTCTGGTTGGCATATGACTGTGACTGTCCCCGGGGGAAGGAGGGCGGCTCGGTCCTCAGGCCTCAGCAAGGCCTCTCGGCTCGTGGCGCGTCACGCTGGGGACAAAGCTGGACCTCCCTGGCTGGGAAGGCTGTTTCCATGTCGCCCCGCAGACCGGCCTGACCCCACTGCTCCGTCCTTGTCTTCCTCCCACCTTAGGCACCCTCTAAAGTGATCTGATTTTCTCTGAATGAAAATCTATTTGCCACCTGCAAAGTGACAAGGAAGCTGCTCCAAACTTCAGTCTCCCCTGCCTGCCCAGCCCGGCGGCGGGTGCCTCCCCTTCAGGCCGAGCTTTTCCCCTCTCAGTCTAAACCTCAATTGCGCAACGCTAAATGCAGAGACTGTCAGGACTTGGGGCTTTCTTCCTTCCAGAGGAGGAGGGTGGAGGCAGGTGCTGCGACTCCAGCAGCAGGAGAAAGATCGACAGGAGCTTCCACGTGTCACTCGGGGCCTTGGCCTTGCGGGGTTAAAGCTCCCCAAGCCCTCTAGTCGTGCCTGCCGCCCCCGCGGGCTCTGCCCCTCCCCAGCGCCCGCGCCAAGAGGGTGGGCAGGGAAGGGCAGGAAGGGGAACTCAGACCCACCCACTGTGCACCGTCAGACGGTCCAGTTAAGAAGGTGGCGTCGTCTATGCTGTCCCCACTCACGCGGTCTCAGAGACTTAGTCTGAAGCAGGCAGACCGTCAAGGTCGTTGCCACCCCCAGCGGTGGCCTGTGAAGCTGGGAAACGTGGAGCCCCGCGTCAGGAGGCTTTGCTTCCTAGGCCACGGGGCTGCAGGGCTCCAGGTGGGCAGGCCAGGGGGCCCCGGCTCAGTGGCTGGGGGGGGTGTAGATGCTTAGCTCCACAGTCAGCACGTGAACACGGGCTGACAGGCGCTCTCAGCAGAAATTCGAAGAGGAGGCAGCGGCCTCGAAGTGCCCGTTTCTACCTCCGCCCCATATGCCGATGTCCTCTTCTCCCCTGAGCCTGGCATTTACATCTGTCGTGGGCTCACCTGAGCCCTGCTGGTCTTGCTGGGGCCTGAAGGCAGGGGCAGCCTGGAGGAACCAGGTCAGTAGCCGGCCAGGAGCCTTGGCGTGTTCCTGCACTCTCTCACGCTTCCCCACGGTGAGCCTATGGCACCCCCACCGCCCACGTGAGGCAAGAGGACAGGGCTCAGAGAGGTTGGGTGCCTTACACAGGGCCACACAGCTAATGAATCGAGGGCTGGGCCCTAATCCTGTCTGCTGGGTGCGGAGCCGTGCCCAGAGCCACCATCCAGGCAAGCTCCAAAAGCTCTTAAATCTTTGTCGGGGGTTGTTTTTGTTGCAAAGCCTTGGAATGGACTAAACAAAAAAACCTTTGTTTTTTTAGGGAGCTAAGTTTTCTAGATTGTCATAGAAAGCATCTCAACTTTTAATATTATTTTACCAAGGCCAGGCATGGTGGCTCACACCTATAATCTTAGCACTATGGGAGGCCAAGGTGGGATCACTTGAGCTCAGGAGTTCAAGACCAGCCTGAGCAGGAGGAAGACCCCGTCTCTACATAAAAAAAAAAAAAAAAAGAAAGACAAAAAAATTAGCCAGGCATGTTGGCACGTGCCTATAGTCCCAGCTTCTCAGGAGGCTGAGGCAGGAGGAGTGCATGAGCCCAGGAGTTTGAGCTATGATGCAGTGAGCTATGATGATGTCACTGCACTCTAGCTGGGGTGACAGACCAAGACCCTGTCTCCAAAAAAAAAAAAATTATTTTACCTACTTTGGAGGAAATCATCTAATCTGCCATCACACACATCTCCTGATGTACCGGCGGTGCATTAACCATGCTTTCCTTTTGCTGGCTGTTTGGGTGACATTTGCTTGAGGGGGAAGTGACAGCCTCACTCCAGCTGTGTTGGCGCCATCCCGTGGGAAGCAGGAAGTTTCAGGAACGTGAATCGCTGGTGGAACAGGTGTGTAGGCCAAGGAGTCCCAAAGAGGCTGGCACTGCTGCTGCCCGGAGAGCGGGTGGAGACAGGGGGACGGAGGCCAGGTCACCAGCAGGTCACCAGCGGGGATTAGGACTCCATAGATCAAAGCCCAGAGAAGAGGGGCAGAGGGAGTCAGGGTCAGGGGATTAAGACAACACCTGGAGTCACTCCCAGCATGGTGACGGGGTCGGTGACATGCCGGGCCAGCTGTGTCCTTTCAGATAAAACAGAAGATTCAAGGCTTCCTTCCTCACATCTGCCCTCAGGGACGGGGAGGCCCTGAGGATGAGAGGTGGGGTCCCCCAGCCCGGTGGGGGGCTGGACCTTCCTTCGGCCACCCTTTCGTGTCTGTGCTTGTCGGTCCACACGGATGGCAGGGCTCTCCCGTCTGGTGCGACAGGCATCTCTGTGAGAGACAGAGCTGCCCACTGGTCACAGATCAAGGCACCAGGCCACCACTCACCAGACTGCGTGGCCTTGGGCACGTCACCGAGCCCCCCGGTGCCTCTGGAGGGTGGGAAGAATGGGAACAGCACCGACCTCCAGGCTTGCTGTGGGGTTGCATCCATGGCGTGGCGCATGGAGCCCAGCAACGCTGTCCAAGTTCAGGTTATTGTCATTGTCATCTGGCATGGCCCCCTCTTGGGGCCCAGGGTTGGGGTCCTAATCGTTGATCATCTAATCTTTCCAGGATTGCATTTCACAATCTATGTGATGGAGACGTGTGCACAGGCAGCGTCTGGTGCAGAGCAGGGCCCTGGGCAGGCGCTGCCTCTGTTTCTTCCTGTGCCGGGGCTGTTTCTCCGCCGCCATCATCACCGGCGAGGCTGTGCTGTTTCCCGTGGCTCGATGTTTCCATCCATGGACAGCGCACCACCTCCTGGGAGTGGCGGGAGGCGGGAGATTCTTGTTTCCCAGGCCGGCCGGCTTGCATCGAGGGCCAGAGACTGCACAGCCGGCCTTGGTCGGCGGCCCCGGCCACAGGGTCAGGACGCAGGTGCAGAGGGTGCAGCGGGGACGGCGCAGAGACGAGTCCACGCTGGGAACTGCTGTGCCAGGCCGCGCTGCCCTCAGCCCCTGCGGTGTGTGAAGGGGGCTCTCACATGAAACAGTGACAGAGTGCAATTGTGCGTGTATAACACACAAACATGTCTACACAGCACAGACCTCCCGTGTCTGTCATTCCCCGCACTTGACCATCCACGCGCTCATGTGGGAAATGTTCTAGCATGAGAGGAGCACCCAGCTCCACAAACAAGCGCTGAGCATTTCTCAGGCCCTGGGAATCCAGAGGTCAGGCCAGAGAGGGGCTGTCGACACAACCACAAAGCTTCCTCGAAAGGAGGAAGAGAGACCAGAGCAGGTTTTTGCGGCACAGTGTGGAAAGTTCCAGACAGGCCTGTTGCTTTCCAGTCTAGACCTCCATCTATGTTAGCGGCGCAGAAAGACACGGCTGTGCTTGCTGCTCTGCCTCCGAGCAAGACAGGGGTATCGCAGCCAGTGTTGGGGGGCTGCGGTGCCAGACGCTGGCATATCCCCCAATGCCCCTGATGCGACACGGAACGTGGCCCACGGCAAATGCTTACTGGATGTCTGCTGCTTCCCGGAGCACAGAAATCTCTGTGATTCAAGCATCGTTTCTCCCGTAGGATTCTACCTCGCAGTCCCTGAACGCAGCTCAACAACTCACGGGCCAATGATGGAACTCGGCAGACATCTCTGACCACGCCAACAGCTCAACACTCTTCACGGTGGGAAGCGCTACCCGGCTGCAGCCCTGCCGCTGCCAGGGGCGAGTCCACACCGATCGGACCCTGAGGGTTAAGCAGCCCACAAGGTGCACAAGAAAGCAAGAACACTTCCCATCCGATCACACCCTGAGCGAAGCCTCGTATTTAAGACATTTGCGGTTTTCAGGTGCTCAGCCCTTTCCAGTTGGGCTGCACTCCATGGCAGGCGGGCAGGCCGGCTACTTCTCCTTGCAGGCAAGAAACGCAAAGCAAAGGTGCAGGCGAGACTCCCCGGGGTCTCTGGCCAGGGTGGCCACAGAGCAGGGCTCCACCAGGGGTCTGACGGCTGCACTCAGACACAGAGGGGCAGCGGGGACAGGATTTCTAGAGACAGAGTGCCTCGGTTGAATGCTAGCCACTTACTAGCCACTTGGCCTTGGAAAAGTTATTTAGCCTCTTTGTGCCTAAGTTTACTCAGATGTAAAATGGAGGTAATAAATGCACCTATGTCACTGAGCCTTCCACTAAGTTGGAAGGCTTAAATAAAATCAAAAAGACACCTTGCCTGATGGACCCATTCATGAAGGTGGGTGATTGTTACAGAGGTGGCAGCTGGCTTCCCGCCATCCCTCCACTTGGTGACTAGGAAGCTGACTCATGCTGTGTTCAAAGGGGTTGTTCCCAGGCCCCTGCCCCAAGGCCCCTTTTTCATGGGCTGGCTGGTTTTGCACTTGCTAGGATTCTGCAAGAATTCTGGCAGACCCCCAGGGACAGTGTAGGGGCCCAACAGGACAACAGTCACAGTGGAGGAGGTGCCCTGACCCATCTGTGAGGGTTTTCCGCTTAGCAGCCCTAAACCTGCAGAAGGAGGCAGGGACCGCAGACAGCCTGGGCGGTCTTGGCTGGGGAAATTTGCGTTCTTTGTCAGTGGAGCAAAGGCAAAGGCTCTCACCCTCCCTGCACCTGGGAACCATATTGCAGAGGGAAGGGGAACAGCAGTGTCACTGGTGGTGGTGGCGCAGAGTTGAGGCCCAAACTCCCCCTTGCATTTCCCACCTCGCTGTGCAAGGGAGAACAGAACCCTCTCCCCTGCGGGCACAGAGGCCATCAGGGTTAGGACAGTTGGGAGAGGGGTTTCAACCCTGGCGGCCAGGCCCTCCCTTTCCTGGGAGCCATCAAAGTCACCAAGGCCTAGCTCCCGTGAGGCCAACTGCCCCATGAGCCTGCAGAGCTTCTGGAAAAGTCTGCTCCCCTGCATCCTGGTGTTCCAGAGTCAAAGGTGCCCTTTCCTCGGGCGAGTTCGGGAGTGCGTAAAGGTCAGATGGAGTGGGGTGCAGGGGGCAGCATGATGCAGGGTCCCCCGCACACTCCAGGCACACACCTGGCCTAGGCCCACCTCCCCTCTCCTCTGGCCTTCCTTACACTGGCGTCATCCGTGGAGGCTTGGGGCTCGGGGAATCGGACTCCTTGTTTGGGATTTACTTGAGAACATTCTAGGGAGAAGGCACGTCTGGCTCCGGACTTGGCCGATGGTTCCTGCAAGAGTGTTGGTGGGGAATGGGGAGAGTGCGGGGGAGCAGAGAGGGTGCCAGAGAGTGCAAGTCCGGAGCGCTAGGGTGCGCTTCTTCGATGAGACCAGGGGAACCTGGCGCCCCTTCTCCCCATCCTGGGACAGCACCGCACTGGAGACGGGCGCACAGTGGCGCACGCGGCCAGCCGAGTCTGATTCCCTAGTCCTGCCCGCGGCTCCAGGCTCCTCGTGGGCGGCGCTCCCTGGCCCGCCCTCCCCCACAGGGGCGCGCATTCCCTAAATTCAGGGAAGTGCCCTGGGGCGGGTGCCCAGGGAATCTGGTAGAAGCCAGCGGGTGCGGGGCCGACTGGTGGGCGTTTCTCCCCGAGAGAAGCTTGAGACCCCCCCCAACCCCCTCACCCCAGCGCGTCCCCTGCCAATAGCGCACCGGGGCAACCTCCATCCTCGAGGCCTGGCCGGGCTGCAGGGAGAGAGGGAATGCGTGTCCCTTCCCCAAGACCTTCTGGTTTGGGAACGAAATCTCCATAACTAAAACCAGAAACAGTAAAACTGGTGAGAGCGAAGCGTGGTTAGTGTTTCCCTCTGGGTAGTGTCTGGCCGAGGGGGAAGGATGGAGACCTGCGCACATCTGCCTCCCTGCTCACCCGCCTGCCCCTCCGCCCCCCAATATGCCATAAGCCAGGCCTCCCGCCGAGTGTCCTGCTCAGACCAGTCTTTAGGTTTCTGGGTGTGCGCAACGCGAAAAACCTCAATAACAGCGGAAGCAGAAACGGGGTTTAAAGACCACCTCGGTTCCACACGTCGCCACCCGGCAAGGGGAAGGGCCCGATCCCCTAGAAAAGGCCAGGGGTGCCCATGCAAATGGCCTGGGATTAATGATTTGGCGAGGGCCACTTCCAAATTCACTACAGAATTCACCACCATCTCATTCTTTATTTACACCTTGGGCACAAAACGAGAACTGCCCCTCCCCGGAACTTGGCAAATCAGGACTGCTGGTTTCCGAGACTTTCTTTCTTAAGAGCTGCATTGGAACCAGCGCTCCGGCCCCTAGACCGTGCTCCGCGCCCACCATTCTGACCCCAGACAGTCCAGTCCTTTCCTGGGGAGAATTCAGGTCCCCAGAATGTTCGCGTCCCGCAGCTTCCTTACTCCACCTCCGCTCTTCGAATGACCCTCTGAGCCCAAACTGCCCCTGTCTGGGCCCTGAGGATTGTGCCCATTCAGTGGTGCCTACATGCTCGCCAGCGCCAAAGCCCAGACTCTGGGATCCTGAGGCCTGAGTTCAACCGCTTAGGCTTCCTCTCGGGCATTTCAACCCTCTGAACACACACATTTATTTATTTGTGTTTTTTAATGTAGTAAGTGGGCAGCTAAATGAATTGCAATTTGTAATTTTTATGGTTAATTTGAAATCTCGCTCTTGTTGGCTAATCCTGTTAGTTGGTGGCAAAACAAGGAGAGACGTGTTGCAGCAGCAGTGATTCTAATAGGCATTTTATGTTACATTACAGCTAAGGGCCAGAACAAAAGGAGGGCCGGACCTCCCGGCCAGGCGGCCTTGGGGGTCAGCGCTGGGACATGATTCCAAAAGAAAACCGTGCCAAGTTGGCTGACCTCTCGCCCAGGCCACACCTGCCCATCCTGACCTTGAAATTAAGAAGCCCAGTTCCGCACCACAATTGTTTTTGAATGTCCCAGGTGCCCTAAATCCGAGCCTCAAAGTCTCCAAGCCTCCAGTGCCTGAAGCGTGGCTTCGCCCGGGACGCCAGGCTTCAGGGGCGCGGGGACACCCGCCATCCCTTTCTTCCCTCCCTCCCTCTTCTCTCCTTTCCCTTCTTTCCTCCCTCTGCCTCTCCGTAGGTTCTTCGCGTCGTTCCCCAGGGGAACCCAGCTCGGGAGTGCTACGTCTCCTCTTCCCCCGCCTTGTTCCCCTCCTAGCCTCCTGCTCCTGGCGAGTCCGAGCCGGGCGGGTTGGCCTCCGAGCCACCTAGCTCGGAGCTGGGGACGCGGGAGCGTCCCCTGCGCACGCGTCCCCCTGCACACCCATCCCCTGCAGCCGTCCCTGCGGGCGGGGCCGGGCCGCGTCTCCAGCGCTGCAAGGGCTGGGCGCGGGTTCCAGGCGCCGGGCGCGCGTGATGGGGGCGCTGGAGCGCGCGGCGCGGCTTGTTCGCGCATTGTCGCCTCGCGGTGTTTCTTGTCCCTGGCGCCTGCTCGGTGCCGTCCCAGTGAGTTTGATTGAAACGCGGCTGCGGGAAGGTGTGGACCTGGGAAAGCGGCGTGCAAGGCGGGAGGGGGCGAGAAAGGGGACCGGGGAGGGACGAGGACCGGGCAGGCTCCGGAGAGCCGCGGCACGTCGCCGCCGCGCGGCGCTGCTCAGGGACTGCTATTTTGAAACGCGGCGGCCGCCCCGCCGGGGCTCAGGACGCAGGGGTCAAGTGTCACTTCCTCTGGCAGTCAATCTCCAATATTCCCTAATGTTTTTAAATGGACGAATTCATTACGCCGGGACGTGTGAATGAGGGGCCGCGGCTCGGCGCGATCAATAGTGTCCACGGATGGTGCCTTTCGCACGGCGGGGCAGGGCGCGGAACCGAGGGAGACCCGATCGATGCTGTTGCCTTCCTCGCTGCCACCGGCTCGCAGAAAGGTCATTAAGGGCAGGTGGAAAAGTTCAGGCACCCCGACAAATCCTAATTGTGTCTTCCTCCCTTTCGACCGTTTTCCCTTCGGCCTCCTCCACCCTCAGCCCGCCTTTCTCACGCAGTCCGCGGGCTGCTGCGCGGTGCAGAAATCGGTCTGGTCCAGAGGCACGCACAGGCGTCCCCTGCACACCCGACCCCTGCACAGCCACCCCGGTGCACACCCGTCCCCTGCACAGCCGCCCCCGTGCACACGCGTCCCGTGCACACACGACGCGCCCATCCCCAGTGTCCACGTGCTGGCACACACAGGCAGCTCGCCCAGCCAAGTTCCACATCAGCGTTTCAAATAGTATGGGAGGAAGGGGGGCCCCGGGAAAGGTCATAAAAAAAAAAAGCCAGCGGCGTTCGGCTGTTCTAGCTAAGGGAATGGCAACAGGAGAGAAAGTTAATAATAGGTAAGATCGATGCCTACCCTCACCGCTGTTTTTAAGACAAAGCGTTCAGTAAAATTAAAAGGAAAATGCCCCTGTCATTCCCATCAACTCCACCAGGTCAGGACTCAGGTGGGGCAGGGGTGGGCACACACAGTGCGCGCTGGGTCTCCAATACAGAAGCCCTGGGATTAGGGCAGGAGCTTCAAAATATCCAGGAAATGCACCGCCGCCCAGAGAGGGAAGCCACAGGGCTGGCTGGCAGCGACTGCGTCCCACTGTGGTCCCCCAGCTGGAGCTCAGAGAGAGGGAGAAGGGGGTAAGGCACCCTGGAGGTGTCTTCTGCTAGATTTTAAATTGTGTTGGCTACTGATTGTGTGACTGCAAGAATTATCTGGTGACCCGCTAAGTCCCTCCCTGAGTTTGTTGAAAGGTAGTGACCTGCCCCCTGGAGATCCCTCCCTCCCTGCCCACCTCAGAAGCCAGGAAGCTGTGCCTCTGTTTCCCTGGCTTCCCTGGGTCACCACAGAAAGGAGGAGGACACAGGTTACATGTTTATGGAATCAGGCTGCCAGGTGACACTGAATGGTTGCATTTGACCCACTAAAACCTGCGTTGTTCGGCTTATGCATGGCCCTTGGCTCTCCTTCTACACGTGTCTCACATAGGAGACGCGTACATGCCGGGAAAGGGCAGACCTGGTGCAAACCCTGTGTGAACAGCTCCACTCGCTGGAGGAGGTGCCGTGGGCATTTTCTCAAAGGCATTTACACCCAGGAGTTAACAGCAAGTTTGGGAGATGAGAGGGCCCTTGTGCCTTCCACAAGAATCAGAAAGGAAGCTTCCCGGAGCGTCTGTGCTGGGTGCTGCGGGATCTCTCGAGTCCTGACAACCAGTGGTCCTGCAGCGCATTGAGTCCCAGACCCAGACCCAGCCAGGAGGCACTTTCGCTTCCTTAGAGAGTAGAGTGGAGAGATTAGAAACATACTGGTTAGGACACAACTCCTTCCTTGGTTGTTGTAGTTGTTATGGGTTTCTCATCTCCCCAGGTTTTAGACGTTATTCCCAAAAAGCTCACTTTTTTAAAAAGTCAGATTTGAGGATTATTGCAATACTGATTCTTTATAATGGATCACATCTGGGTTTACAGTCAGTTCCTTTTCACCATCATATGAGAGTCTCAGCTGGAGCAGGGTGTTTTAAACTGTTTGCAATTTGATTTACCTTGAAATACACCTGTACGGAGAAGGCGTAGTTTCCCCTGGTCCCATCCTCAGTGGCAGGAGGTTACGTTTGAGACTATTTGCATTTGTGTTCTCCATCATTTGGTTACATTTGGTGAAGAAAAGAGCAAATTCCTTAATTTAAGAGGTATGTATAAAATAGGTAAATGCAAAATAATGCAACAAAACTAAAATAGTTGGTAAATTAAACCTTAAAATTCTTTTTAAAATTCCAAATTTTTAAAAAGGACAATCATTAAGGGGCCTTGGTGCCAACATTTTCTGTAAAGCAAGCCCTTTTACAATTTTCCATAAAAATGCATTCTTTTACCTAAATTTGTCTATAATTAAGCTACTCAAATATGAATGCTTCCTTCTCATTTTCCCACCTCCCATAAGCCTCTGTGCCAAAACATTCTGAGGCCAGGCACTTGCTTTTTATTTATAGATATTAAAATTTCCTCTAAGAGTGAAGTTTCCAAACACAATGTGTCTGGACAGGAAGCCAATGTTGTTTCAGGGGAAAGTTCTAATAACCCCATTTATGCAAGCACATTAGAGCCGAAAGAATCATTCCTGTTAGTTAACATTTTTGAGCCAGAAAATTAAAAACAAATATTTAATTTACCAATTTGGAATTCGGGCTGGCTTGCCTGCTAAACTTTTACAATGCATACTCAATGAATTAAACACAATCTTTACTAGCCAAATAAAACTGCCTTCGTGTGGTTCAAAAATAAGTTTGAATAAACTGGAGGACAAATAAAATGCATGAGGCTGCCCGTGGAAGGGGCTGACGTGTATGAACTTGGCCAAGAGACAGCTTTTGGACTCTGCTCAATTCAGAGATTTTAAGATATCTAATAAAGCTATATTTAGAGAAGACAAATATTAAATAAATATGCATATATACTTACAAACATTTACAGTTTTCACTTTTTCTTTTTCAAACCTACTTTTATAGCTGTGAAAAGGGGAAGACAACTTCCCCTCTTCCATTCTTCATCACAGACTTGGTGGGATTCCAAAGCTTCCCAGTTCTCCCTTTTTATTTGGGGTCCCCCCACCTGATCAAGGAGTTTGTGACTGTGGATAGATTTTATCCCACTGCCCTAAACAAGCTAGCAGTGCGAAGCAGAACTGGAACCTCAGGGCTCACTGGACTTCTCTCGTGTGTTGCAAAGGAAGCAGATTTGTAATGTGGGGGCCACCCCAAAACCTCAACCCCACACTTAGCACGATGTTTCGTCTTGTCTCAGGACACATATGGCTGGGCTTGCCTAAAATCGGACTTAGTTGGGCTCCTTGGCCCTGGGGATGAATTCTTGCCAAGTATCTCCAAATATTTCCCCTACACTCTGCAAGCGCAATTCATGTCTCCAAACTCCCTCTCCCCAGCAAAATCAAAACAAAACCCCAAGGGCCAGGAGCTCAGGCCAAATGCGAGGCGGCAGCAGCCAGGCAGCCCGGTCAGGAGCCCCTGGCGCACTCGCGCGGCCTGGCCGCCGGGAGCCCCCTCCCCGCACTAGGCTGCGCGCAGCGGCAGCGCCTCCCATCCCGTCGCGGTGCGGGTAGTAGGATCCCGGCTCGGCTCGCGTCCAGACTCCCGGGCCGGCCGCGGACCCGGATCGTTTGGGGCTCATTTCCGCAGACCACCCTCCTGCGAAGGCACAGACTCGGTGGCGGAGCCCCCAGCGCCTCTGTGGCTGTGATTAAGTTTGGCGTTTGTGCGCTGGGGAGGCAGAGGCAGAGGCTGCTGCTACACGCCTGGCCCGAAGGAGAAGGCTGGCTTCTGGGTCTCTCGGCCTCACCCTGGATTTACTACAGAAAACGCCACCCTCCTCTTCCTCCTCCCGCTCCCTTCCCACAGGCGCACGTGGAGAAGAGGGGCTCCTTCCTGTTCCCGCCCCTGTGGGTTTCAGCTGTATTCTTTGGCCTCCTGGAATGGCTGCCCTTTACATTGTGAATTTCTAGCTAAGTAAGCAGTGCTGTGAATGGGGACAGCGCAGCACCCCTCCCACAAACCCATCTGCGGTTATGAGCCCGGGCAGACCAGGGGAGGAATAAGCATCCCGGGCCCAGGTGCAGGTGTGCGAATGAATACACATGGTGAGGCTTCCTACATTTGTGATCAACTCACAGCTACTATGGAACCGCCCTTCCATGGCCGGCTCTGCCTGCCTTCTCTCTTACTAGGGCATGTGTTCAACATTCTCCATTCTGGGGACCCTTCCTTACCAGAGAGAGCTCAGGGTTGCAGCAAGGGCTGCGTGGAGGCGGGAGGCAGCCCAAGCTCAGGCCCACCTCCTCCTGCCGCAGCACCTGCATTCATGGAAGGTTTCGTAGCTTCAAGATGGGAGAGGAGGGGCCCAAAGAGTCAGGCTCTCCTGTTCTCCTGGAACCAGCAGATGGCTAATGAAAATAAATAACATTTCCAAGAGTACGCACCAAGTAACCAGAATGCAGTTTGGACCAAAGAGGTCATGGGTCTTATCCCACCTATGAGATAACAACAGATCCTGGAGCTCTGCAGTCTTAGCAATGAACTAGACTATTGATTAATTTTTAAAGAGGCACCCGAGCATGAGTTTGCAAACCAAGCCACTAAAACATGGAACCAGCAAGATTTGTCTTTGCAAATATACATTCATGTAAATTCTCATATACATGTATATCTAAGTTAAATATGGAAAAGAGGAAAAAATTTAAAAGATAAACAGAACCCTGACACTTGGTTTACCAGATTAATCACAATGGAATTATGCACTTCTCGTTTCACCTAAATGCTTCAGCTGGAGCACACTGTGGAAACCCCACCAGGATCCCCCCAGCTTCTCTGCAAGCAGCTCTCAGACAGCAGTGAAACAAGGTAGGCAAAGCCAACCCTCAGATTAGACAAACTTCTCTTTCTGTTTCTGCAGCAGGAAGGAAACACTCTGTGAGCCGACAGTAGCCCTCGCAGACATACAGCTGCCACAGCTTTCCCAGATTCTGACCCTGGACGGTTCTTTTGGGGACACCTGTCTCTATCAACAGAAAATGACATTCCTTTACTGTATGCAGAGAGTCTGAAAGGGAAGCCAAAATCCCTTGGCCATCCTCTCTCCCAGCCCTCCCCCAACAGGGAAACTTTGATCAAATACAACTTTCTTTTCCTTTGGCCCTGGGCTTCTGCAAACCCACATTTCACTCTCAGCCAGAACTGGAAAAAAAAAAAATTGGATGTAATTTTGTCCCCTCTGGCTTTCTGTCTGTAGTGCAGCCTGGAAAGGACCTTCAGAAATGCCACAGACAGTTAGTTGGATTCAATCACTTACAAATGGTTCATGAACCGTCCTTGGCTACCCGGGGAGCTGTAGCCTTCTGCCCCCAAAGTTAATTGCTAAATGATTTGCAAACTTAAACAATTATAAATTCTCTCTTGCCTCACCCCAAAGAAATCATGCTAATTTACGACACATGCACATGAGCCCAATGAACAAATGGAGCCTACATTTGCATGTGGCAGAATGCAATACAGATGCATAATTTTTAAGTAATACGAGCAGCAGTTTTTGCCAACTCTTTTCCTCCCATGCTTTAATGATCTACGATCCTGGTTCATACGTTTTTAAACACCTGACTTGGAATATTTAAGAAATGCATCGATTTGTCGTCATCCCCCTGGTCGCCTGTGGGAAGGCGCCGGTGCCGGTGCCGTTGGCAGGCGCCCGGCAGCGGTGCGTGGGGTGTCCTTCCATCAAAGCAACGCCAGGGGGCAAGGAGCGTTAACAAAGGCCGGGCCGCGCTGCCTTTATCTGCCGGTGCGTGCGTGTCACACTTCACAGGGCGAAATGTCATTTTGCAAGGTTATACATTTCCAATTCCGCACAGAGCCTTATCACTTATCATTAACCTCCTGGGCACAAACAAACAGCCTCTTTAAATAAAACCAGGGAAGGGAAGCATATACCTTTGTACAATTAAAAATAGCAGAAGAATGCCAAAATGTATCGAGCCTTGCTGTTAATCCGACTTACCTTGCTGATACTTTGGCCTAATCCTATTTTCCCCTTGCATGAGAATGACTCTGCAAGGCCACGCTTTGTTCTTCAGGAGGGTGGTCTACCTGCCAGTGGGCCGAGGAGTGGAGAGGCGCCCTGGCCCCTCCAGTGGGAAAGGGGCGCAGGCCCCCCGGCCCCACACGCTGGAGGCCGAGCACAGAGCCCGGCAGGCAGAAAGCAAACGAAATCACTCAAGGGAAACTTCGCTGGAGACAAAACACAGTCAATTTCCTGACGACTCCGCACTTTCTCCCGAATTATTTGCTTTTGCAGAGGCACATTACACAAACTAAACACTGAAAATGGAACTCCTTTGCTTCCTGGCTCAGAAAATAGGGTTTTTTTAAAGGCTATGGTAATAACAATAATAAAAATGAAAGAAAACAATAACACTCTAGGTCTTTAAAATAAACTCATTTGGCACCTCAAGTCCTTTCTGGCAAATTCTCATCTTGCAGGGCAGCGGGACAATGGGCGCTGTGCTAATGGCCGCGGCCACTCGGTGATGTCCAGGCGGGGCCAGCGCTGCGCCCCGATCCTCTTTCACACCTGCACCTTCCAGCAGCCCCACGATCCGGCTCCCGCAGCGGCTCCCAGAGGGACTCGGTCGGAATGGTCGGAGGGGGCCCGAGGAGCTCAGTGGAGAAGGAGTCAAACGTTGTTATCTTCGTATTTTAGGATTTTATTTCTCCCGCACACCCCTCCCTCCCCTCCCCCCTCCCAGTATCATTTCTCTTTGAAATGTCATGAACTTGGCGCTTTCAGACCAAACCGCCAGGCTCAGGCCGAGACAATGGGATTGTCAGAGGGCCAGCGCTGAGCTTTTTCTGCGTGTTCACGGAGCGTTAAGCCTTTATCCCACAAAACGGCTCTGTCTGACCGGGTCAGACAAAAGCCAACTTCCATCTTCCGCCCCGAGGGGACCTGTACAGTACCACGCACCCGACGGGGAGGGGGACAAAGTAGGTGCGTGTCCCCAGCCCTGCGTCTGGCTGGCCCAGCTCCCTGGCGAAGCTGGCATGGGAGGGTGAGGACTCCTCGGTCTGTCCTACTGCCCCTCTTCTCCATGAGCACCCTCTTTTCTCTCTCCCACTCCCCAAGACCCCGGATGGGCTCCAAGGTCTTCAGACTGGGCCCCACCCTGTGGTCCCTCCGTGTAATGGCCTCCTGGTGGCCTCTCAGGGCCCCCCACCACCTGCAGCTTCTGAAGCCTCCCTCCCCCCTCCCAGGGCTTGGCCACCAGGCCACATGGGGTGGGGGACCCTGGGCACACAGGAGGGGCACCTGCCTGTGTGTGCGTGCGTGTGCACGGGTGTGAGTGTGCACACGGGGTGGAGGAAGGCGTGGCAGCATGCCCGGATGAAGGCTTACTTCCCGCACCAGCTCCCAGAGGGAAAGAGAAGTTGAAGCCTGCTCTGGGCTCCAGGACTCCGACCAGAGCCCTGGCGCACCCTGGGCACATGCGGGTGAGTGTCTGGGGGCATTTGTGTCAGCAGCCCCCGCCCTGTGCAGGGTGCTGCCCAGTGGGTCTCTACTCCCAGGCCTGGCCCACCCGGCCTTCCCTACGGTGGTGCCAGATCAAAGGGACAGGAACTCTCAGCGAGAGTGGAGTGTGCCAGGCAGGGTGGGCCGGGAGGGGAGCCCAGGGAGCCACCTGTGGGTGCATAGGTGGGGCAGGGACCACAGGTGGCAGGTGGCAGGCTCCGGGCAGATTTTAGAGGACTGTGTGTCTACACAGCAAGGAGGCAAGGGTTTCGGCCTTGTTTCTCCCTTCCTCCTCCTTGGGATTCAATCTCTGCTCCGGTCAGGGTGTGGGAGGGAGGAGGCAGAGGCCGTGTGCTGGGAATGGTACCTACAGCTGCTGCAGAACCGTGGCAGAGGCAGTGCACCTGTAAGAGCAGCATTCATGCCATGGGAGTCTAAGCAAGGTGAGGTGGGGGCGCAGGCAGCTGAGGCGAGAGGGCCCTTGCTGGGACCTGGCCCCGGGTCCCCGGGTCCCCATGTGACTGGGGAGCTGCGGAGGGTCCCAGGTCTAGAATTGGGGGCTGGGTGGGAGGATGGGCCCCGGAACCTGGACCCTCTTCCCAGCCTCTGGGTCTGGGCTGCCTCATGGGGGTTTGGGTCACCAGCTGTGGGTGGGGAGCCTCCCGGGGGGCCTCTACCCCTGCACCCTGAGAGGACAGAGGCCTGGGGTGCAGGCCCGGCTCTGCTCTAAGAACCACGTGACCTTGAGCGAGTGCTCTCAGCTCCTTAGTCCTCTGGTGGCCCATCTGCAACAGGAGCTGATTGGGTTAGGCCATGTTGCAAGCTGCTTCTGGCTGGAATATTTGCTGTTTTGTTTTGTTTCTTGCAGTGCAGAGTTGGGCCTACTCTCTGGTGGTACAAAATTACTTCGTTTCAACTTCCACGGGCAGGCGCGGGGTCCCGCACGCTCCCAGGGACAGTGACATGTGGCACATAGGATGGGGAACATGCAGAATAACCTTACCTGGGGGGGATGAAAGTCTTTTTTAAATGACCAAATTAAACTAACTTAAACACAAATATTTCTTCAAGTGAAACAAAACCAGGGACAGCCCGAAGTAAGGAGTGTGCAGCCGGGGGGGAGGGGCCCAGAGGTGAGTGCGCCCCTGGCCGCCCTGTGGGGTGCTCCTGGCTCGGTCCACCCGGGGAGCGACTGGGCAGGTGCTGTGAGGTTCGGTGATGTGGCCGTAGTTTGTCCTGTGCTGCTCCTTCCTGCCCGCCCAGCCCAGGCCTTCCCGGCCCCTGCTGAGAGCTGGGCACGTGAGGGGAGGGTGCCGTGGGCGCTGCCCTGCCGTCTGCCCCGCGAGGCCGCAGGAGTCTCACCCGGAGGCTGAAGGTGCCCCTTGCCTAGCTGCGTTGTGGGGGCATCGTGGGTGCTGGCCGGGCCGGGGACAGCCACAGCACTGCGTTGCTCTGCCCTCCATGCTCCAGGCACCAAGGGGGCTAAGGAGGCCAGGATGACAAGGTCTTCTGAGGGGCCGTTTCTGGGGGGCTCACAACCCCCTCCTTCCCCGGAAGAACCGGGCATGGCCTCCAGCCGCTACAGTGGGGTCTAGACCCGCTCACTGCACGGTCCTCACTGCCGGCCCCTGCGGCCTCTCATCTGGCCCCCAGCGGCCGAGGGCACGGGGTGGACTGGACCGTCTTCTTGGCCGTCCCCAGCCCCGCCTCCATGCAGAGTCACCGTCCGGGTGTCACTTTACCACCTGCATTAGCTGCTGGGGCTGCCGGAGCAAAGCGCCACAAACTGAGTGGCACAGACAAGAAACGTGTCCTCTCACAGTCTGGAGGCTGCAAGTCCAAAGTTGGGGTCTCGCAGCGCCACGCTGGCCGCCTCTCGGCTTCCGGTGTTGCCTGCAGTCCCTCGTTCCTCAGCCTGGCCGCAGGGTCTGCGCCGTGTCCCCCTGGCACCTCCTCAACCTCCGTGTCGCGTCTCTTCTCCTGGACTTGGAGGGGCGGCTCTGGGAGGTGCATGAAGCAGCCTCGGGACAGCAGGACGCAGACCAGCAGTGGGGACTCCGCCTGCTGTCCTGGGTGACGGCCCTCCGTCCCCCTCCAGCTCCGTCCCCCTCCAGCTGGCCCCGGCCTGGGCGCCCTCCCTTCGCTGCTCTTGAGCATGCCGCCCGCATCTGCCCTGGACTGGGCCCCGGACCCAGCCGGCAGCACCGCACAGCGGCTCAGACACCACTGGTCCCAACAACGGGTGTGTAAGGACGGGGTCCTGGGGAGACCAGGGCTCTGCGGTCCCCAGGACAGCGAGGCTCCAAGGAACCCTAAAGTCGCTCACCTTGGCAGTGACTCTGCTCAGCCTGTGGCCAGTGCCCCGCCGGGACTGCGGCTTGTGCCCCGCCTCCGGGCGGTGGAGGAGCAGCGCCGGGCTTGCTGTCGCGGTGTCTCTGACATTGGAGACTCACTTGGCCTCTGCGGATCTGCTTCCTCCTCTGCACAGCAGGAAAACCGTTCCCCACCCTGAGCACCCAGCAGGGCTGAAGACCAAACAGGATGCGGGATGCACGAGTTCAGGAAACAAGGCTGCGTGTGACCCGGGGTGCTTCAGAGCTCTTTGCGAGGTTCCTACCAGTGTCAACGTTGAGACCACCGGCTTGGCTGTGGGGTCTCCACCACCGGAAACCTGTCTCTGCCTGCTACTTCCTGCCAGGAAGGCCTGGGCGACCAGCACCCCTCAAAGCCCCAGGGCAGGAGCACCCTGGCAGCCCCAGGTGCCTGGGGACAGGTAGAAGAGAGACACCTGTCACTTCCCCACGTTGTCCAGAGTCCCTGTTGGTTTTTCTTTTAAGTGTCAAAACACCGTGAGCGCAAAGGGTCCTTTCTGTGTGGAGTCTGGGAGTGGAACGTGAAGGAAGCTCTGGTCCCCCGACTCCTCCCGGCTCCAGGCTGGGCAGGGCGTCCTCCTCTGGGGCCCTGTGGCAGCCAGCACTGAGGTCTCCACCAGCCACCAGGTGCCATCCTGCCATGTTTCCTGGGCTGTCCCTGCTTGTGTGAAATCCCCGAGGCTCCACCTCTTGTTTCTGTGTCCCCAGACTGTGCGCAGTAGGGGCTTCACCAGGGCAAGGGGGTGCGTCTCTGGCCCCCTCCCTCCGGGGGTGACGGGCACCCCACTGATTTAACCTCATTGCCTGGAAGGTGCGTTCCAAGAAGACAGGACTTAGGGCGGCATCAATTCAAAACTTCCTTTCCCCCTCCACTCCACAGACAGGGCCAAGGAGCGAAGCCGCATGGCAGTAAGGAAGGAAGAGATGTGGATTAAACCCAGACACGTGACCCCCAATCTGGAAGGTTCGGGATTGCAGCCAGTGCATGCCGGGGCCCAGCCCCTGCGTGGGGTGGTGCTGCGGGGGGGAGGCAGGAGGGCCCGGCAGCCGTGGGGTCCCTGGGCATGAGCTCCTCCCGGTGCTCCCTGGTGGGTGAGTGGGTGACCCCCAGGCTCAGAGGCTGCGGCGTCCCCCAGAGCCAGCCCAAACCCCCGGGTAATGCCTTAGGCCGTGGGTGGGGTCCTGAGGTGATGACCTCAGTGGGGGGCTCCTTTGCCTCCCGAGTTTCTGGGCTTCCCCAGACCCGGGGGGACGCAGACGGGTGCCCCTCCCTCCCCCACAGAACCTTCGTCTGACGGTTCACCTGGACTTGAGCCTCGATTGAATCCTGGGCAGGGCGAGGCTTGTATCTGTGCAGACACAGATGTTGAACGAATGCTCGCCTGAAGAAATGATACGATGCCACAGTAATCACACACTCAGGTGGCAGGTACCAAGGGCCAGGCACCATCCCACCTGCTCCACGTGTAGCAACTCACTTAATCCACACGACACTCTATGTGGGTGGCATTGTGTTACCCGCATTTTCCAGACTAGGACGTGGGTGTGGGGAGGGCGCGGGTAGCACCGGGCCAGCCCCTATGGGCGCTGGGGACCAGGGCCATCCGTAGCCATGCCAGGCTTTGATGCTTGGGGCCACTTAGCTTGCCTGCCCCCGGGCCACCTCTGCCTGTCCTCCACGCTCTGGGGGTCGGTCTGCACACTGTGCGCGGGTCAATTCACACCCAACACTGCCAGCAGAGGGGAGCCAGCAGAACCTCGGGGGCTGCGCCAAAAGGAGCCCAGGCAGGGTCCCGACTGCCGACACCCTGGCAGGGAAGGTGTGGCCAGGCCCTGTCTTCTCCTCTGCAGAATGAGGCTACTAAAACCTCCTCTCTGGGCTCATTGAGAGGATCCAGCTGGGAACGTGGAAAGTACTTTGTGAAGTTTGACGCAGTGCGCAAAGGCCTCCATCTGTTGTGGCTAACGCGGGCCGGCTTTGAGGACGTGCTCGCTGCAGAGCAAAGATGCTGGGCGGGGGCTGGGGTCACCTAGGCGGGGGAGGGGCCCGGCCGGGGTGTGGACCACTCCTGCCCCGCCTGTCTAAAGGTGTTCAAGCAGCTCATGTTAAGGGCTCTTCTAGCTCATTAGTGCAAAGCACTTGACGTCTCAGAATTAAGCTGGGCTACGGGAGAGCCGCTGTCGCGGTGGGAACGCCCCTGTCAGGGTGGGAGAGCCGCAGGTGACGTTGCCGCTGGAGGTGGTCAGTTTGCTTCTGGGTCATTCTGTGCCCTGCATCTAAACACAACACAGCCTCACTGGGGACACACGTTTGGTTGTAGAAAAGCCTTTTGGTCTGAGGCTCCCAGGGCGGTGTGGGCACTGGATGAGGCAGTGCTAGATGGAGCTTATCTGAACTAAAAGGTAGATTAAGATTTTTTTAAGAAGAACAAGCCAGCCCTCATCAAAGGGAGAATTCGGATCAAAGGAGGGCACAGACATCACCAGCGGTCCATGAGGCATCACCGGGGTGCCCACTTCTTGGCCCTGGGAACAAAAATCAGGCACTCCTCCAAAGCCGTTTGTTTCCAGAAGAAGAAACAGAGGTCCTCAGTGGTCCAGTGAGTTACCCAAGGACTGGCGTTCCCACCGGATGCAGCCGTGCGGTGGGGTCTCTGTGATAGCCGGGGCGGGGGAGAGCCATTGCACACAGACTGGATTTGAAATGCCTATTCCAGACCTGCTTCTGGAAAGCCACCGTTCGGCATCCAGACGCGTTGGGTGATCTTCAGATCGTCACCGGGGAGGAATCCCAGGTGATTGTTGCCTGGGCGGACCTGCTGGCAGAGAGACATCCCGTCTGGAGGGCGGCAGCCTGTCTCCGGTTCCCAGTGGTGGACTACGCCTGGCGATCAACAGTGGCGCGGCTCGCCCACCGGCTGCCTCCAGCCTTTCCACGTGGAGCAACACCCGCCCGGAGCTCGCGTCTGGCCTCCATGTGGACCGTTTTCTCCTTGAGCAACGTGGGTGAGGAAGACGGGGTAAGCGGAGACGCAGTGGGAGGGGTCCCGGCCGAGCAGGCCTGGCTCTGGCCCCTGCAGAGGCTGTGCACGCCGCGGCTTGGCCCCGGCAGGCTCAGCACCCGCCCTTGTCCACGGTGCTACACAACGCCGGTCACCTTCTAGGAACAGTGGCGCGGGGTTTCCCTCTCACATGGCTGGGGCGGCATTGTCTGCCCGAGGCAGGCTCGGGCGGGTTCCAGGCGCAGGCGTCACCCTCAGCAAATACTATGTTCTACTGTAAATGTTTTGGCTCCGGTGAACGGGTGTGTGAATGCTCGACATTCCCACGTGGGAAAGCCAGCATCCTGGGCGCTCATCCGTGGAGGGGGACAAAGAGGACATGATCTCATTGCTTTGCTGAGGACGGTGCCACGGTGACTTACCCAGGCCCTCGTCTCTCTGCGCCATTGTTCCTCCGACTATGCTTCTGAATTTACAATGTTTCATTGCAGCCTGACGGAAAATATGATCCCTGCTTAAGGATGGCTTAACAATGCCGCGCCGCGGAGCTGGCGCTGGCTCCTGGTTAAGCAGCGAGCCACGGGCCTTGTGTGATCAGCAGGGTGGGCAGAGGCCTGGGGCAACCTCGGGGGCCCCTCCTGGGTGAGCCCCGCACGCAGTCAGGCTTCTCCTAGACTCGCTAAACCACAGATGGGCGCAGGGTCCGCCCAGAGCTGTGTGGAGGGCGGCGGGAGAGACCCTGTCCCGCACGCACACACGTCTTCAGTGAGCCACTCGGGGACGCGGTCGGGAGCAGAACTTTCACCTGCCCCTGCTGCCACGTGCTCTGCCCCCGTCCCTGCCCTTGGCATTGCTGACGGGGTGGCCGAGCTTTCTCAGGCTCGCCTAGGAGCAGGGACCCCCTGTAAATAGGGCAGCGTGGCTGCCAGACATGCAGGGGCACGCGTGGGCCTTGGCGGATGCAGAACTGGGTTAGAATCTCACCACTTCATAGCCGTGGGCATCAGGTGATTCTTTATCTGTCAGCTGTGGCGGAAGGCGAAGGGACGGTGCACGTGTTAAACGCGTGTTGGACGTAAAGGCCAGAACGCAGCCCGTGGCCAGTGGGTGGCACCTGTGCTGCCAGAAGGCCGTCAGCTCGGTGTTTCCACTCCTTGTCTGGGGCTGCCCAGAGCTCTGACGGATGTTGGTTGTGAAAACCAGGAGAATTAATTTCTTACTCATTCGTGCAGTCTCTTTGTTAGATGAATGATTTCCTTTCAAATATAAAAACCCACTTGGGAGACATTTTTATTTTTTTATTTTCTTTTTGCTTTTATTTTAGAGACATGATCTCGCTCTGTTGCCCAGGTTGGAGTGCAGTGGTGTCATCACAGCTCCCTGCAGCCTCGAACTCCTGGGCTCAAGGGATCCTCCCGCCTCAGCCCCCCAAGTAGCTGGAGCTACAGGCACCACCACCATGCCCGGCTGATTTTTTCCCTTTTTGTAGAGATGGGATCTTGCTGTGTTGTCCAGGGTGCTCTCAAATCCCTGACCTCAAACAACCCTTCTACCTCTGCCTCCCAAAGTGCTGGGGTTACAGGTGGGAGCCACTGTGCCCGGCCAGGAGAGGTTTTTTAACGAGGGTTCTGGCAACGAAAAGATGGGAAACGATGGTCGCGAGTCTTCCTTCCTCTCTGCTCTGCCCTCAGTTCCCAAATTCTGCCCCAGCAGCTCAGCCCGCGTGGTTGCTGCGTTCCCAGCCCTGCCGAACTCCTTTCCTGATCGCTGTAACCAGCTTTCAACACGGAACGATAGTCCGCCGGATGTGGGCTGGGGTTGTTGCTAAGCAGGAACCTGGTTTTCCTGGCCGGTGACTGCACGTCCAGAAGGCACGGACCTTAGTTATTGTTTAGTTGTTGTTCTGTGTTCCCACAGTGCCTTGCACGGTGCTCAAGACCTACTAGTAGCTCAATAAATACATGAATGGGGCTCACCTGAATGAGGAGGAGGAGGGAGGGGGAAGGAGGAAGGTAGAGGAAGGAGGAGGAGAGGGGAAGAGGGAGAGGAGGAGGAGCAAAGGGAGGTGAATTGGAATCACCTGGGCGGCCCCTCGCAGCCAGGTGCCCCCATCTGTGCTTGTACACACTGGAGACCACGGGGGTCCTGACTGAGGACGGCAACAGGGGCAGCAACACTGTGGTGACCCTCACCAATCATGAAATTGGACCCAGAAAGATACAGGTGGAAATAGTCCCACGGTAGCAGGCGGTGGGAGTTTCCTTCTTAGAGTCACACAGCTCATGGGAGCCAGCTGTGACATCTCTGTCTCTCTTGCTCAAAGTCTTCTCTTTCGAGGCTTGAAATTGGTCTTGGTGGGAGCATTTGTCCCAGGGACAAACACCACTGGGCAGGGTGTTCCCGCTGCTCCTGAGTGACCACCGGCCAGCGCACCCCGCTTGGCCGCTGTGCTCCGGTGCATGGCGTCCTGGAGGGGTGACTGTGCCCTCTGGGCAAAGGGGAACGAACGTGGGTTTGAGGTTTTCTCTTTTTACCCTGGACACCTAACCAGGCCTTAGTCCAAATTGAAGCAGAAAATCTTGGTCCCCACAGCCTAAAACCTGCCAGCAACCTAGCCCCAACCACACCTGTCACCTGGCGCAGGATCTCAGGCGACCTTCGCAAGACGACAGCAGGAATAGGTCGTGTTTATTTAGCTCTTAACGTGTGCCAGGCACTGCGGCAAAGAACTGCATGTGCTTAATCATTTAATCTCTCAAAACTCCTACAAGGCAAGTAACAATATTTATTTTGAATCTGAGGAGACGGCGCTGTGAGTTGAATTGTGTGTCCCCAAAGGGTGTGTGGAAACCCCAACCCTAGAGCCTCAGAGAGTGAACTTACTCGGAAGTGAGGTCATTGCAGGTGTCATTAGTGAGGGTGGGGCCGCAGCGGAGCAGGGTGGGTTTCACTGCCACGTGGCCCTGCAAGACCAGAGGAGACGCGGACACATGCAGGGGAGGCCCGTGAAGGTGGGGCAGGGCCGAGCGATGACCAGCCAAGGGCGGCACCGGCAGCTGGAGAGAGACCTGGGGTGGATTCTCCCCCGGAACCTCTGGAAGGAGCCAGCCTGCCGGCACCGTGACCCCGGACCGCCGGCCTCCGGAACTGTGCGAGACACGTTCTGTTCTGAGCCGCCCGTTTGTGGTACTTGGTCACGGTGCCCTAGCGTCCAGTCCCCTGAGTCCTAGGGACGGTGGGAGACGGGAACCATCCGGAGATGCCGGGAGGCTCAGCGGGGAGGCCAGGGGTCAGCCTTCTGCCTTGTCCTGAGCCCGAGGAGACAGTCGCAGGTGTGAGGCCCCGAGGGGCCTTCGGGCGCACGAGCAGCCCCTCGGCCTTGCAGGTGCAGCGCGGAGGCTCAGCCTCGGGCCGTCCAGCTGCTCACCGCGCTGGGCGTACAGCTCCTGCCCTCTTTGGAGACACTCGGTTTCAATTGTTAAGCTAAAAATGAGGACAAACCTTCTTTGTTATAAGTAGTTTCTTGAAGCCCAGTTTTTTAAAAGCCTGCGTGTTGGGCTGTAGTGGCCTTAATGGGAAAGTGGCCTCTGGTCAACTAACAGGTGGGTGCAGCGGGGTCTGCAGAGCCCCCTTCCCGGAGGCAGGTGTGGCCACGCCCGCTGGGCTTAGCCGAGGCCGTCAGAAGCTGGCGATGCTCGTTGCAAGTGCCCTGGAACATCACGCAGCACGGTCGGCTCCGATCACACGAGGGGCTCCAACACGACTTCCCGCCGTCCTCTTTCAAAAATGCAAGTCACACGAGCAAGTCTGCAAAGTGCTGAAGGCTGCGCTGTGTGAGCTGCAGAAAATCAAAGTTTCCCGGCTCTGCCAGCCCAGCAACGCTGCCAGGTGCCAGCTTGTGGCGCTTCTGTCAGAAACCCAGCTGGCATGAAAGTGGGTTTCTAATCCAGCCTGGAGAAGCCCCCCGCATGCGAAATTCTTCGCGTGACTACAGAAGTCTAAATCGGGCCTCGCTTTCCCCCGAGCTAGAGGAGGAGGGACACGAAGCCTTGGAAAAAGTTGGCACCATTCTGAGAGCCAGATTAGCACACCCCAAGACAAGCAGAGTGTCTGGGCAAGCCCCCAGCAGCCCCCTGCCCTGCCCCCAGCAGCCCCCTGCCCCGCCCTCTGCCGCCCCCTCTACCCGCTGCAGACCGGCCGCACGGGGCCCAGACGGCAGCTCTGCCAGGGAAGGTTGTCCGCCTTTTAAGCACAGTATTAGAACCAAAGAGGAAAATTCTTTGACCGTATGGGGTGGAGCTGACTGTAAGGGAAATGATGAAAGCAGTGGCCAGGCTTTTCTGCACACTTCTCACGAAACAAGACATTTTTAAGCTCACCATGGTGATCGTCTAGCAGGAGAGGGCTGGGAAGTGGGGGCGGGAGTGAGGCTGCCTGTGCATCAGCCAGCGCCACTGTGCTGAGGCCGCATAACAAACGGCCCCGCGGGAGGCGGGCTCCCCACCGCAAGCGTGTTTGTCTTGCCTTGGGGTCTTCAGGGCAGCTGGGCAGCTCCACTCAGGCCGTTCCACATGTTTCCCATCCTGGGGTCTGTGGGATCTGGGAATTCTCTCCTTAGGGCCGGCAGTGGAGACACCAGAGAGTAATCCAACCACGCAGACGCCAGTGTCTCTGGTTAGACACAGCGTTGTCACTTCTGCTCACGTTCTGTAGGCCACAGGAAGTCCCTGTCCAAGGCCAGGCCCCCGGCAGGTTGGTGCACTCTGCCCACCCCAGGGGGCTACAGAGTCCCCCAGCAAAGGGCAGACATGCAGGATCCGTGAGGGCCACGGAAGGAGGAACTGAGCAGTGGCCAAGTCACCATACACGGTTTTAGTTTCCTGGGGCTGCCGTAGCGAGACCCCTGGGGGCTGACACGACAGTCACCCGTTTCCTCGCAGCTCTGGGGGCTGGAAGTCCAAGATCAAGGTGTCGCAGGGCTGGTTCCCGAGGCCTCTCTCCATCTTCTCCCTGTGTCGGCACATGGTCGCCCCTCTGTGCATGTCTGTGTCCTAATCTCTCTTCTTATAGGAACGCCAGTCAGATTGGACTAGGCTTCACCCCAAAGACCTCGTTCTATTAGGGACCTGATCACCCCTGTGCAGACCCCATCTCCAAATGCAGCTGGTTCTGAGGTGCAAGGGCCTTGGGGTAGGCACAGTTCAGCCCACAACGCGCACCTTCCTACGTACCTCTCCACCTGCAGGACGAGTGGCTGGTGTGCATCACAGGGGAGGAGGTTCCGTAAGGGACCTGCCCAGGCTGCACTCCCAGGATTTGGGGGGCTGGGCCGTGGGGCCAGTGGCGGGGACCCTCCTCCCCCTCCCAGCTCCTGAAGGTGCCGGCAGCCCGTGGTGTCCCCTGGCTCCAGCGTCTGCCTCTGACACCACATGCCCTGCTCTGCATGTCTGCGTGTCCTCTCCTCTTACAGTGACACCACTGGGTTCCATGCCAAATCCAGGGTGATCGCATCTCAAGATCCTTAACTAATTATTTCTGCAGAGACCTATTTCCAAATGACATCACATTCTGAGGTTCTGGCTGGACATGAATTTGGAGGGGAAATGACTCAACCCACTTGTGATGTTAATTTTTATGTGTCAATGTGACTGGGCCCGGGGGTACCCCGATTTCTACACAAACGCTGTTTCTGGGCGAGTCTGCGCCGTGTTTCTGGAGGGGACCGAGCAGGTGTTTGAACTGGCCGGCGATGGCGCCACCGGCCGTCCCTGTGAGGTGGGTCCTGGATTTGCCCAGGTGGTTGCCGCCCCAGCCCCCCTCTTAGGCCCAACGAGAGTTGTTTGTGGCACAGCTGTGTTGTCACCCTGGCGCTGTCACCCTGGCATGGTTAAAACTGCCCTCGCCTGTGGTTGTTTGGGAAATGGCCTGTGTGTCCCTCACCCCGTGGACCCAAAACCCAACACAGCCCACAGCTGCTGTGACCATAGTGAGACCTAGGTCAGCACCAGGGGGTCGTAAGTACCCTGCCCCCAGCGTGTTCTCTCACACCAGCCAGCACACGGCGCTGGGGGCCCGAGCAGGCTTTAACAGAAGACGGTCCACGTTGTCCCTCTCCCCGCCTGCTGGCCGAGCTCCCTGTCACTGCCCGGCTTCCCTGCAGCCTCCCGCAGCCCGCAGGGTCTGAAATGTTCCTCCACTCCCCTCCCCCGGTCTCTAGAGGGGCTGCCTTGGTGTAGGGCCACTCTCTAGAGCGATCTCGAGACCACATTAGAAGGAAACCACGGCAGCGGCCGTGGCTTGTCTGTGGAAACCACTCTCTGGCCACCACTTGAACTGGGGCACGAAAACCCTGTCCTGCCGGGCGCCCCGGCTCTCGGATCCGCAGGCCGGGCCCCCCGTGTGCGGACGGCAGAGCTTGGGGGCCACGGCTGCACGAGCCCACAGGCGTCGCGCCCACCCTGCCTGCTGCCTGCCTGGGCAGCCCCGGCCGGGGAAGCTCTGGCCGTGCTGCTCGGGCTCCCCTGTGAGGTGGGTGGGGTCCGGGTGTGGGGTGAGTCTGGGAGGAAGCTGTCACGTGGGGACTGTCCCACCTCCTCCCCACCCAATCCCCAGCCGCCACCCCGACCAGGTCCTCTCCCTCCCATCTGCCTCCCTCTGACTCTACTTCCCCACTTCCACCCTCCTGACCACCGAGCTTGCACGCAAAGACCCTCCTGGGCCTCCTGGGAAGACTGGAGGACCAGACGCTGGACCCTCGCCCACTGACCCTGCCCACTGCGAGTGGCAGTCACAGCCCTCCTCTGGGCCCATCGAGGACACAGAGTGGTGACGGCCCCCGTGGTGTCCACACGCTGGTGCGACCCCCAGGCCCCCAGGAGTGAGGGAATCCCCCCCACCGCCTACACGGGTGGGTGGCCCCTGAGCCCCAGTCACCGGCACTCCCCCAGGGAAGCCAAGGGACAGGGAGAGGGTGGGGGCTGCCCAACGGCGGGAGGCAACCTGTAGGGACAGCCGGCCCAACCGCCACACAGGGCAGAGGCCCGGTGGCTGGGGGTGACAGCGTGGCTGGGCCTGCTTCCTGGTTCGCGGACCTGCAGGAGACCTGCCGCCACGGCTAGGGCAGGTGGCCGGGCAGCCGCGCTGTTTTAAAGATGTCAGCACACAGCGGATCAAAAATTTAGCCTGGAGGCAGCTGTCAGCCACTCAGGCACACAACTTCATACAGTTCCAGGGACCGCAGCGCAGGCTGTGACGGGGAGGTGTCACAGGGAAGACAGGCGCAGAGGAGGCCCGTGTGGGGGCAGGGCGGTGCGGGGCTTCTGCGGGCCCAGCTGCGGTGGGCAGCGTGTGCCGTGCCGGGTCTGGGGGTTCGACTGGCGCAGCCCCAGGCTCCAGGTAGTCGACTGACTCTGTGCTCGCCGGACTCTCCAGGCCCTGCGGGGTGGGTCCGACAGCCTGGTCAGCAGTGTGGCCCCCGCCACGGGTGCCCCCAGCTGGGCCCACCGTCCCGGGTGTCTGAGGGACTGCAGCAGCCTCACCTCCAAAGCCTTTCCCACCCCCCCTCCTCCCTCCCAGGGCACTTCCACCACGGGGCAGCCAGGAGCTCAGGGGGAGGTGCCGGGCCGGGGGGTGGGCTCCCTCCACTCTGCTGAGGGCCAGGGCCTGTGGGGCTCCAGGACCCCAGACTCAGTCCTCGGTCTCCCCGAGGCTCTCTGAAAGTCACTGCTCCCCTCGTGTGGTTCCTCGCTCAGACACGCAGCTGCCCCGTTGGTGGCCTGTGGACCCGAGTGCCCCCCGGCAGGTGTGACCTGCTGTCTCTGCTGTCCCGGCGTCTCTTCCTTCCTGACACTGACCACTTGTCCCCAGCGTGGGGCTCCAGCTGGACGGTCCCGGGAGTTCACACTCTGGCTTGGCTGGGCCCACGTGGTTCCCTCGTCTGGGGCGTCCCCAATTACAAGGGGAAGACCCCGCGCCCTTGCTGGAGAGCTGTGTGTCCGGCGTGACCTTTCTGAGGTCCAGGTCTAAGTGGTGGCGGCCGTGGGGAGCACACAGGAGGCCCTGGCAGGGGACACGCCGCTCTTGCACCCTCACTGTGGCACACCGCGCTCCTCTCCTGCAGCCCCTCCCCCGGAAGGCACGCGATTTTGCACATAATCATAGGCTGCTTGATCATTTTTGGTCCTGCACCATATGTATCCTTCTCGTCTTCCCAAATACTCTCTGAGAGCAAGGACCACGCCCAACTCCCAGTCTCCGCTCCTGAAAACACCTGGCAGAGCTGGGCACACACGGCCTGCTTCAGATGTGGTGACAGCGGAGCCCACTGCCGTACCCAGTGGAAGGTGCAAGACAATTACGCTTTAAAACCCCCCAGTTGTGTGCGCAGAAACGAGAGTTCAGAGGGATGCGTTGAAGAGCCTTGATTATGCTCTGATAGTGCATTTATCTTGTTTAACAAACACACAGAGTGTTTCCCGTGCGCCAGGCATTCTGCTAAGTGATTTGCAAATAGTAACTCATTTATTTTAACCCTCAAAACCATCCTATGAGGTGGGTATTTTTATTGTCGCTATGTGAAAGATGTGGAAACTGAGGCAGAGAGAGGTTAAGACACTCAGCCAAGGTCATGCAGCTGACACGTGGCAGAGCTGGGTTTCAAACCCAAGCAGTCTGGATGCAGAGTTTATGGTTTTAAGTACTGTTTGCTGCAGGGCTAATGCTCCATTTCTGTATGTTTCTAACCACAAACGCCCATAGCTCCACGTGTTACCACAGTGTCTGTGCGCTGCTTTTACGAAGATGTCTGCCACGGTGCACACATGTGGACACGTCCCCCTTGGAGGATGACACAGGGGCCAACTGTGAGCACGAGTGTCCCTCGAGGCCTGCGTGTCCACCTGCCCACAGTGTCCAGGAGGACACCCTGCCATCTCCCCGTAGAGGTGAGGCTGCCTGGCGAGGTCTGGGGCTTCTGTGGCACTGTCCATGGTCCTGGAACAGATTTCCTGTGGCCAGAAGACACTCACACCCTTTACAGTCCGTGTTATAAATCGAGGGCCTGCAGAGAGTGGCGGGTGGTTTGGCAGCAGGGGGGCCCTGGGCAGCCGTGGTCACTAGTCCGAGTACAGCTCCAGCCTCCCCCAGCACCGTCAGGCACTCTGAGGGCAGGGGAGGAGTGGAGAGGGTTGTCTGTGGCGCCTCCATCTCCCCACCCCACCTTCTCCCTGCCAGGCCTGGCTCCCCTCGGGGTCTGGTAACCACCTTGGTGCAGATGCTCTCGAGCTGCTGTCTTTCCTAGGAGTGAAATAAACTCACCCAAAGGAGCGAGTCTCTGGTGGTGAAACTCCAGACACAGTGGCAGCGGAGGGAGGGGGCCCCCTTCCCTGCACTCACACCCGAGGGTTGCTAACTGCTGGGCTTGAGGACAGCCCAACTCAAAGCTGCCTGCGGCTACGCTGGGGGCGGGAGCAGGGGGGGGGATGTTGCCTGCCAAGGGCAGAAGGAACCTGCTGTGCCAGGGAACACCTGGGCATCGTCCTGGGGGCGGGGTAAATGGCTCACGTGCAAATGTCATGAAGTTGTGCACTGTATAGTGTGGCATCGTCCCTCATTTAAGGGAGAAAAGAGGGGCCCCCTTCGGAAAGGAGCGTTGGGCGGTCACCTGGCTGTGTAACCTAGTGGAGGCTGGAAGAGCCCTGCATGGCCACCGACAGGTGGTGCCCTCCAGCAAGTCGCCACCGCGTCCAAGCCTCTGAGTCCCTTGTGCGAGGAGACAGTAGTGACCGCGGCACCATCGTGACGGATGTGCTGGGCCGCGTACACTGTGGCAGCTGCCGGACACAGGAGGTCGCCCCGTCCCAGCCGCCCCCTCCCCGCAGGCCCCGCCCGAGGCTGCACCGACGGGAGCTGTTCTCGCCAGACCCACGTCTGGCTCGCGCTTGCTCCGCGCCTGACCCGGGCGCCGGGAGCTGAACAGGAAATCAGAGTCCTGTACGCGGGTGTTTAACATGGAGAGATCGAAAAGGAAGCCCGGCAGCCTCTGAGGCTCCGCGGCACACCTCTGAGCAACGGGCCGGGTGGCCCAGTGGCTTTGAAATGGTTTTGGGATGTGTGAGTGTACTTGTGTGTGAGAGCGTGAGTGTGTGTGTGCAAGAGTGTGTGTGAGCGTGAGTGCAAGTGTGCAAGAGTGTGTGAGCATGTGTGCGAGTGTGCAAGAGTGTGTGCGAGTGTGTGTAAGCGAGTGTGCAAGAGTGTGTGAGAGCGTGAGTGTGTGCGAGTGTGCAAGAGTGTGTGAGAGCGTGAGTGTGTGCGAGTGTGCAAGAGTGTGTGCGAGCGTGTGTGCAAGTGTGCGAGAGTGTGTGAGCATGTGTGCGAGTGTGCAAGAGTGTGTGCAAGTGTGAGAGCGTGAGTGTGTGAGTGTGCAAGAGTGTGTGAGGGCGTGAGTGTGTGTGTGCAAGAGTGTGTGTGAGCGTGAGTGTGTGCGAGTGTGCAAGAGTGTGTGCGAGCGTGTGTGCGAGTGTGCAAGAGTGTGTGTGAGCGTGTGTGCGAGTGTGCAAGAGTGTGTGTGAGCGTGAGTGCGTGAGGGTGTGCGTGTGAGAGCGGTGTTTGTGCGTACAGAAGAGTGTGCCGTAGGCTCCCCCAAGGGCTGTCAGTAGCCCTGCCTTTTGTCCCCCTCCCAGTCTGCCATCGCAGATGCGGAGTGGACTCCGGGTCCTCAGAAGGGTTTAAACTACTCTGAATTTCATGTTCAGTAGTGGTTACGGTAAAAACTTCGTACCTAATGGCTTGAGGCTTTGTTCTTCTGCAGACTCTGCCAGCGAGTCCCGAGTCCCGGTGGAGCTGGGCACGCCCGAGATTTATCTGGGTTTCAGTTTCCTCCTCTGGAGACTGAATGGCCCCGAGGGGTCATTTACGAGGAGAAGAGACACTTTCCTCCAGAGCCGTGAGTCCCGGTGGGGCCGGCTCTGGCCTGTCCTGCACCCAGCTCCTGAGGAGGGCACGGGCAGCCCGTGCAGGTCTCCTCCAAGGCCCTGGAGCCATCTGATTCAGGGCCCCCCACCCCAGCATCCAAGGCCTGCTCTGGGCACCACAGGCCAGCCTGAGGCAGGGCTCCTGCTCGCAGACGCAGAGTCTGTCCTCACACGGTGCCAAGGGGCCCCCCGCCTCTCGGTGGAAGGGGTGCGGTGGGCACCTGTGCCCACATGGACATCTGAGCTGCACCTCCAGACCCCGTTAGCCCTGATCAGATCTGCATGGGAGGGTGGCCGTGCTCCCGAGCCACATGGGTGGGCGGCCAAAACACACACACATGCACAGACACAAACTGCACACATATGCACACGTACCCATGCACACGTGCATGCCCACACACCCGCAGACATGCACGTCACATGCACATACATGTGTGCATACATATGCATGCACGTGTGCACACGGTGTGTACATACCGTGCACCCGTGCATGTGCACACACACCACAGAGCTCCAAATAAGCAGAGCAACTGAGGCGTGAGGCACAGTTCAGAGAGACCAGAGTTTTCCTTGCCAGTTAAGTCTCCGGAGCCAGCGCAGAGGTAGGAGCCTTGGCAGGGACTTACTGCCCCAGGTGCCTCAGCTGGGCCTCTAAGAACTCAGCAAACCATGACAAGGGATAATTTTAAAGGAATTTTATTGTGTTTTTTAAAAAATACCTTTTTCCTGTAAGGCCTCCGGTTTAACAGATACCCAGGGCTTCCCCTTAAACTCCCCAGGGCTTAACGCTGAGGACTTCCTGGCAGGTGTGCCCCTCGTCTGGGAAGGGGCCCCGAATCCTGATCGTGAGAGCTGAGAGACGTAGCAAAGCTCCCTGTCGGCTCCCAAGCAAGGTGGAGCGTCGGGGATCCGGTGGGGAGATGAGGAGAGGTCGGGAGAATTAGCTGCGGAGGCAGCAGCCACGTTGCAGGAAAATGGGCCAAGGGAAGGGTTTAAAAAATAAATCTTCAAGGATGGAAAGTCCTTCTAGTCACAGAGCAAAGTGCACAAAGCTCCACGCTCCATGCACACGGAGGAGCCTGCAGGGCCCCCGCGTGCGCCGGGCAGGCTCAGGTACCGTCTTCTCGGGGATGAGCAGACGCGTGGAGGCTTCTGCCCAGAGATGCCCCGAGGCCAGGACACGATGACGAAGGCTCCCGGCAAGGCCGACTCCCCTCCCCGCTGCTTGGATTCCAGGACCCCAAAGGTCCCTGGAAAGGCATGAGACCCAGGCCCTGCAGCTCTGGGCCGCGCTGTCCATCGGAGGCCAGGGAGCGGGAGGAACCTCCATGCAGAGCTGAGCTCCCATCCCAGCTAGCCAGCTGACCCTGCACCACTCACCTGAGCTCTGAGAGCCTCAGTTTCCTCATCTGGAAAATGGGGTCGCAGGTCTGAGGGGAGCAGCCGTGTGCAGGCGTGTAACACTCAGAGCTGGGGAGAAGCGGAGCAGGGAAGGACAGGGGCAGGCGAGGGGTCCTGCTGAGGGCGCCCCAGCCCCAGCCACGGGGGCCCTGGAGTAGGCCTGGCCCAGAGTCACCCCAGCAGAGGCAAAGGACGTGGACAGTCGCGCCGCACCTGCCGTTGATCCAGGGCCCCTGCCTGTGCAGGAGGAAGGGAGATGACCAGGGCTCCCAGGGCCTGTGTCCGCTGGCGAGTGGCTGCAGCAACCTGAGTCCTCCAGAGAACTGTGCCAGGCACTGGGCTCTAGGAAGAGGCACACCTCTTAACCCCGTCGCTTGGTTGCAGTCTGGCTGGAGGAGGGGCCGGCCGCCAGTGCACGCCCACCAGGGAGGGGTCCGGGTGGGCACCGCGGCTCGGGCGTCTGAGATCGCATCTTCCCCCCAACGGCCGTGCCCAACCGCGGGCATGCAGTGCACGTGGAGGGGAGGCCTCGGGAGCTCAGCTGGTGCCTGGGTCGTCGTCCCAGTGTGGCCACACGTCCTCTGTGACGTGCAGTGGAAGATGAGGGGAGGCCAGGAGAAACACAGACACTCCCAACTTGTCCCCTGCGTCCTCACCTCTAAAATGAACAGGTCAGATCAGAAAACGTCTCACACCTCTACAGTCCTGCTGTCCAGCGACCGGCTCAGTCTGGCTGTCTCGGCTGCCTGCGGGGGCCGTTCGGACCCCTGTCTGGGGAGGAGAGATCCCACCAGTGAGGGTCCATTGACCAAAAGCACTGTGAGACCACCGACTGGACAGCCCTGCTGGCCATCAGCAGCTTTGGTGACACCTCACCCAGCTGCAGATGACAAGAAGAGCCGCCCGAGGCCCAGCCTCACGCTCGGCGGGCGGGTTGCAGGTGCACCAAGATCCTGACGCGTAAGGGAAGGAGCGAGTCTCCTGGACAGGACCACTTCCCCGCAAAGGGTCTGCCAGCAAAGACTCTAAGACCCCACCTGCCCGCCTAGCAGGAACGCGGTGGGCCGCCTGCCGCTCGGCGCGGGGCCTCACCTCTGCGTCACCCACGCGAGGCAGCCGTGCAGGCTGCTTAGCCGGTGGCTCTGGACTTGGAAACCAGCCCACCCTACTGCAGTATGGCCTCAGCTTAACGAATTACATCTGCAATGACACTATTTCCGGGTAAATTTCTGTTAAGTTACCAAGTTTGCATAAGCATCGTGCGGGGACAGCATTTGAAACAGGCTCCCCGAGTCCTCGCCCACAAACGCTGCTGTGGGAGCTCCAGGGGGGGCCGGGGTCCCTCACCCCCACCAGCGGCGATTCCCACGCGGAGCGCAGGTCCGTGGGCGCCACGCTGGGTGAGACCGCCCAGTTGTCTGTGGGCTGGGGCTTCCGGGGGGCCCTTACCCTTGTCTGACTGTCAGCCCAAAATTCGCTCTCCATTCTGGCCACAACCCAAGCTGCTACCCTCGCCCACAAATACTCCGGACCCCTCCGAGATCCTCCTGAACATGCGGGTCTGTCTGCTTTTCCTTTTGTTATTTACGAAGCCTGCTCAAGCTGTATCGCACCTAACCAGGAGGTGCCTCTGTGCCCAAAATGAAAAATTAATTACATTTAAGGCTTCAGGTTATGTGGAACAAATTAGGTCTCTGCTTCATCAATTTAAGTCCCCAAACCTTGACACTAAGTTTACTTAGGATGTGGTATCATTGAGTAAAATAACACACACCTTACAGAATGGAAACCGTGTGTATATAGAGATTACATGAACTGATTCAACTTTAGGAACTAGGTCAAAAATACGGTTTTTACCCCGCCGAGTGTGGGAGAACCCTGTGGCCGTTGAATTATTCATGCTCATGTGCTCTCTGCTGTTTAAAACTAGACAATTGAACGTTGGTTTGGAAGGTCATTAACACCCAGGAAAAATGCAAATGGTTTTTCCTTCTTTTTAATTGTCATAGCCTGAGAATCACCCCACATGGAAATGAAATGGGAGCAGGTTCCGTCCCTGGTGGGGGAGACCCGGCTCCCGCTACCGACAGACTCTTCTTGGATGCGGACGGGCGCGTGTTCCCCTGGGCGACTGCCTCTCCACGGAGACCCCGCCGGATGGGTGAAGAGGCGAGTGAGGTGCTATTTAAAGCCGTGTTCTAATGAGCGAGTAATGAGGAGCCTCTTTCTCGGCGAGGGGGGACTGGAGGCGAAGCTCAATTAGCCCCGGGAACACCCCCGACTGCTCGCGAAGGCGGCGACCCTGCGGAGCCGTGTCCGAGGGGACTCACCCCAGCCCTTCATGTCGGAGCCCTCAGAGGTGCGGGGATTTGCCCAGAGCTACCCAGCTACTTAACGGTAGAGCAGAGACTCAAATGCCTTCTTGTCCCAGCTCGGTGGGCAGCTCTCTGCCCTCCTGCCCCCGAGGAAGCACGGAGCTGAGGGTTCATGCCAGTCACACCGAACACCAGCAAGTGGAGCTAGAGAATAGCGGGTTCCGCTCTGCGTTCCCACCCAGAGGATGCTCTGAATACAAACCACAGTTCTGTCCCTAAGTCCCTTGAGGGCAGTGATGTCATGGGGGCGCCCTGAGCTCTCTCCTTTCCGCCCCCTGGGGGAGGCCAGGTCGGCTGTCCCCACTGAACCCTGCCAGGCTCCGGGCGCTGCGGCCTCGGGCAAAGCGGGAAGACCCGTTTAGGAGGTGGGATGCAGGGGGCAGGAGGAGGTGGGATGCAGGGGGCAGGAGGAGGTGGGATGCAGGGGGCAGGAGGAGGTGGGACGCAGGGGGCAGGAGGAGGTGGGACTGTGGGAGGCTCAGGGTCCAAGGACATGGTGGGCTCCCATGGGGGGGTTACAGGAAGGTGTTTCTCAAGCACCTACGAGGACGCCAAGCACTTCACATGCATTAAATAAACACTTTCGAGCTTACCTGTGGGACAGTTAGTCCTTATCACTTCCGCTTGAAGGAGGAAACTGAAGCATGAAGGACATGGGTCACTTGTCCCCATGAAGTAGGCAGTGGGGATCTCAATGACAAGGGCGGCCCAGGGCCCGACCTGCACACAGCCCCACCCCTGCCCCAGAATCCAGGCGGCCCTGACCTGGGGTCCCCAGCAGGGGTCCTGCCTCCCAGGTGAAAGCTTCCCTGGTCTCAGGCTTCCTCTGCTCAACGGGGAGAGTCCCACCTGGCCTGCCCAACTGCCCACACCTGCCCACACCTGCCCATACCTGCCCCACACTTGCCCCAAACCTGCCCTCACACTTCTGCCCTGCCCCCCAGCCTTTGTGGGTCAGGTAGATAATTTTGAAAACCCACACCTGAAAAACATTTCAAAATGTTCTGGGCTGCGAGCTGGTCCCCAGGCATTCGCAGTGTGAGGTGCTGGGGGTTCTGGGGCCCTCGGGGTGGTGCCTACTTGGACTGGAATACAGTTTAACCAATGTCTGCTGAGCCCAAGGCGACCCTGGAGGAGGCTGGCAACAGGAGAACTGTGCAGAGACAGGTCTCAACTTGTCTTCTGAAAATGTCCAAGCTTCTAGCGCCTCCCACAGACCCCGAGGGCCCGGGTCTGCCAAGTGCCGGCCAAGTCTCCCTGGAGCCTCCAGGCCCAGGTGGCTGGGCCTCCCCCTGCCCTCTTCCCTCTCTTCCCATCTTTTTAAATAGCCTTTAATTATATTTCACCAGCTGCTGTCCATCAGGAATAGTTACTTTTCTAAAAGTTGGAACAAGAGCCTGGGCACCCCCTCAAGCAGGAGGTCTCCCCAGACCCTCGAGCTTCAGGGCCCCCCGTTCCCTGTCCCCTGCCTCTGTTCCTCCAGCCCCCTCTTTGTCCCTCCCCCTCCTCTCCCCCCACCTTGTCGCCCTCCATCTTGGTCACAGGGAGGGGTCCTGGACAGCCTGGGTGACCTTTGGGGCTCCCAGAGTAGGTGCAGGCTGGGGCCAGAGAAGGTCAGGGGGCAGAGATACAGCCTGGCCAGAGGGGGGACCTAGCAGGAGCCTGTCCCTGCCACACCCCCCTGCCCCTGCCACACCCGCTGTCCCCCGCCTGACCTGGGCTTTCAGATTTATGACTATCACATCTCTTCCCCGTCCCCTCCCTGTGCACCTCCTGGCAGAGGAGACCAGGTGGCAGTCCAGGAGGTATTGGCATGTGACAGCGCCAGGAGACCCCTTGCAGGGAGCAGTGGGGAGCCGCTGGGGCAGAGCAAGGGGTCAGAGGCAGCCTGCCTGCCGGGCACATGGGGCTCTCTCAGAGGCAGCGTCCGCTGTGCGGCACCCCGGGTGGTGACAGCAGCGTCCAGGGCTGAGCACTTGCCCCAGGGAGCAGTAGCTCCAGTCACCCCACACCCCCAAGACAAGTCTAGTCCCAACTACAGGCCAAGTTCTGGACTTAGGTAAGGACACGGCCCACATGGGACCCAAATCCTGCCGATTGTGGAATGAGTCCATGTGGGAGTGTCACCGGCTTCCTCCCCGGCTCAGGACGGCTGCGCGTGGGCTCCCGTTTCGTATGGTGCCTTCTCACCCCCATACACTGAAGGACCTGCCACCTGTGGCTCCTTAGGCCTGTGGGTGTCTTCCACACTCACAGGGGGCCGTCGCCCTGGTCGGCCGTCAGTCATGGAGGACAGGAGCCGTAACTAGGCGGAGAAGGCGGGTTCTGAACCTGGGCGCTTCAGGGCACTCGCACTGCCCGGCAAACACCTTCCCCCAGGGTCGCATCAGCAAGAGATCTGCCCCTCGCGCTGTGGGACCAAGGGAAGAGGTGACTGACGTGTCCTCCACCCCCCGTGTTCGTCGTCCTCACACCACAAGCACATGGCGTCCGGGGCCGAGGCACCAGGCTAGGCGACCACTGCCGGGCTTGGTCCTCCTGTGAGAAGTGCACGGGGACCCCTGTAGGGAACATCATAAATAAGACCTGGGGGGACTGTCAGACCAGGAACACAGAACAGGGCGGGACAGCAGGGCCCGTGCCATGTGGATGCGCAGAGACCACTCGGGGGCAGTCAAAAGGACTCCGTGGAGAGGGTGGCATTGCCACCCAGCCCTGCCCTTGGACAGGTCACAGCAGAGGCCTGCTGCTTCCTGGGGACCTTCTTGAAAGGGGCGTTCAATGGTAACCTGTCCACCACCAGCCCCGGCGCGTGCAGTGGCTCTGTGTGCGCGGGACGATCCAGCCCAGAGCCGGCTCGACAGCCCGCAGTGCCGGGTTCCCAGGCGCAGGCAGGGAGAGCTCTGCCTCCCGCACAGACGTCTCTGGAGGCGGCGGGTCTGGACAGGTGTGTGAGCCCCCTGCACCTCCAGCTGGGTTCAGGCACGGAAGGCAGGTCAGCTGTGCGTCCCTGCGGGGACAGCTCCTGTACCCCAAGGCCCTGAGAAGCCCCTGCTTCCGCAACCTGGATGTCCCCACGTGTGAAGTGCTTTTATAATTTTTTTATTTGTCAAATTATTTGTTGGCGAAGACTTGTCCCTTGTGAATATTTCACTGATTGCCTTTATTGAAAGGGAATAATCACATCAAGTTGCAGGTGACCTAGAAATTGGAGGGTCCCTGCCAGCCGTGGGTGGCACTTCTCTCCTTTGTCCAGGAGCCAAAAGCAGTCCCATTGAGAACGGGGAGGAAAGGGGCCCAGTCCCCAGGCCCCATGTGCAGGCTCACCTGGGTGGAGGTCTTCACCTCGTCCCGGCTGAGCAGCCCACCGGGAGTGGCCTGGGGGAGACGCTGCCCGAGGGAGCCCCGGGACCCTCCCTGGCAGGCGGGGGGCAGAGGGGGACAGAGGGGAGGGTGGAAGGAGGTGGAAGCCTTTCTTCTTGGCAGAAGCTCGGAGTTCTGCTCTTTGGTGGAAGACGTGTTCAGACATTCAGTAAGCATTTACGGTGCACGAATCCCAGCCCACGTGATGTGGTATTTGGGGGCAAAAGAAATCTGGAAAAGCGTCCCCAGTGGTCACAGAGCAGGGGTAGTTGTGGGTCCCAAGAGGAGAAAGCCGGGGAGGGATCGTCTGAGTCGGAGTGAACCCGACAGAGCCCGGGCTGCACGTGCAGCGAGGGAGGAAACGCCGACTTCACCCTCTGCCTCTGAGGACCTGCCCAGACCCACATCACAGGGACGCCGCGGTGGAGGGAGGGACCCGCTGCCGGCTTGGGTCAAGTCCCAGGGCCCCACTCGTCTCTTGCCCCGCTGCTTCTTGGTCTGCAGACGGCGAGTCAGAAAGCTCCCTCCCGGCGTGGCTTTGAGAGCACATCAGAAGGACAAGTGGCGAGAACAGAGCTCATCCCAATAGTACCTGGAGCAGGTGGCCGTTACTCTGCACGGCTCTCGCCTGCTGTGTCCTCTCCGCCTGGCGCCTGGGCACGAATGGGGCCGGGGTTCTCTCACTGAAGCCGGAGGTCCTGTGTGGGGGACACCAGAGGCGTCACACTGCCCGCCGCCGGGCAATGCCAGCACACAGGATGGACAGCGCCGGTTTGAGAGCCACTGGCTCAGACGGTCTGTAAGTTCCGACATTTGGCGTCATCCCAGGTGGATGGCAATTAGGGGTCCGGGAGCATCTTGCACGTAGTAAATGGGTGAACCAAAGAAGTTCCCACCACGCGGGAGAAGCATGAGCCGGGTAGGACCATCCCTCCTGATGCATCTCCAGCCCAGTCCCCTGAGAAGCGGCCGGCGCCAGTGGACGGGAGACCAGAGCGGGAGCAGGAAGGGGGAGCCCGCAGTGGGAGGTGGGCCAGCACCGCCCCCAGGGCCCTGCACACTCCCCGCCCGCGGTGGCCAAACAGGGACCCGCCCCCGGGTGCTGGGGGGCCTCTCCCTACGAGGCTCTCCAGGGACTCTCAGAGGCACGTCCCCCACCCCTCCCTGCAGCACGCGGAGCCCCCTAGTACTGGCTGAAAGGGTTAGAAACACGCGAGTGTGTGTGCCCCATGGAAGGAAGAAAGAAGGGCGGTAAGGACGGACCAGGGAGGGAGAGAGGAAGAGAGAGAGGGAGGGAGGAAGGGAACCACAGTGTCACAGCGGATGGGGTTAAAGCTATGCAGGAGCCAGGCATCTATACACACAAATGGCCCAATTTTTCCGACATCTGTTGGGGAGATCCCTAACAGCCCTGATGGTCCGATGCCAGCTACACAGTGGACGCATCCAGATCTCAGAAAGTGGTGATCTAAAGCTCCACCCTCATCTGTCTCCGGCAGCCGTACGTGGCTATCTGAGGACCCTGGGGCTCTGCAGGGCGTGGGAAGGTCACTTTGTCCAGCGGCTCCCAGACCTGGCTGTGTGTCTGAGTCACCTTGGGAACTTGCTGTCCTTATTTTATTTTCGGTAGGTAGAGTGACTTGTCATTGAAATGGACCAGTCCTACAGAAAATCGTACAATCTAAGAGTGCAGCTCGGTGAATTGTCACAAACCAGCCACACCTGCGTAGCCAGCACAACCCCCAAGGTGACCTTGGCGCTGACTCCTGACGTCACTGTCTAGTTCTGCCTGTTTCAACCATCATATACACGGAATCATGTGCTGCACACGTCCTGAGCCTGCTGCCCCCTGCTCTCCATGTGTGAGACTCACCCGCGAGGTTACCCACTGGGGGCTTCTGAGCATGCACTGGCTCATCTGGGTGACACCACGATGTCAGGGGGTCACGGGAAGGAACCAGGTGCAGGGTGTCCAGAACACTCCGTACCGTCTTCACAGCTTTGCTGGAAATCTAAAATTATTTCAAAATAAAAATCTTGTTTTATAAGGGGGAGAGGGTTGGGAGGTGAGAGAGGAGACTTAATTAGTCGATAGAAAACCTTCCTTCGAGAGTGGAGGGAAGGTGCGTTTAGATAAGTTCTTTTCCCCACAAGCCTTTCTCCAGTTTTATAGTGAGAAGATGTGATGCTCTAGATAAGCTACTACTAGTACCTTAGTAGTACTAGTAGTACTACTGGTACCTTAGTAGTACTAGTAGTACTACTGGTACCTTAGTAGTACTAGTAGTACTACTGGTTATTGTACTTCTAGAAATAAATATATGTTAGGAGTATTATTAACGGTACAGCCAGTGACACTATGCACATAAATCACATCGCATGTATGTGCGTGCATGTATATGTACACACAGTACATATAGAAGTACATGCATTCTTTTAATAAAGGCTTGAATAAATGATGTGGGCCCTAAATAGAGCGGTGACTTTACAGAAATGCCGGAGCACGTGCACACAATGGGTATTTTCAGGGAAACATTTGGGTACAAGGCACAGCTCTTTGGGGATGACGTTAATACACATGTGTAGCTGTTCCATGTTTCCTTTTGTTTTTACACAAATGGTATCACCCAAGTAGACCCGCCAAGTCATTCAACAGATTAGACTCCAAAGGACTTTATCTCAAAACTTCGACAACACTGTCCCAAGCACAGACAGAGCCACAGGAGAACACCGAGCTCCCATGAAGGCCCAGCATGACTCCTTTGGGTTGCAAGTATTTTTCCTGATTTTTTTGTTAGTCTTTTAACTTTATTTTTTGCTGTGTGGGAATCATAAATATTTAGTTGCAGATTTACCTTTTTTATCCTTTTATTGTGTTTAGGTCTTGTGCCTTCTTATAGAAAATGTCCCTACATGGACATTGTTTTGTCTGTTTTTCCCTTGCTTCTTTCTAGGAATTTTATGGCTTCTTTTTATGTTGAAATCTTTGATGTGTCTAGAATTTATTTGTGAAAAGTAAGGTAAAAAGATCCAATTGTTTTCCATTAGACCCAAGTTAGCCCAACAGTAGTTATTGAATAATCCATTTCTCTCCCGCTGATTCAAATGCTACTTCTGTCATAAACCAAAACCTTGTATACACCAGTGTCAATTTCTGGATGCAACATTTTATTCCATGGACCCAAGTTAATCACGGTGGCTTCACCACATGGTTTAATAGTAGAGGGGGCTACTTCTCCCTCAGTGCTCTTTATTTGTAGGAGCTTTCTGGTAATTCTTGGATGTTTAATTTTACATAAGAAATTTAGAAGAAATCTATCTAGTTTTTAAATTTTTTTGATACTTTGCAATGGGGAACCGTGTTTAACATATAGCTTAATTTAGGAAAAATCTATATATTTAAACATTCTGTCTTCCCAGATGAGAAGCAGGTGCATCCTTGCATTGGTTGAAATTTTCTCTTTGGTTCTCATCAAGATGTAAAGCATTCTTCATGGATTCACACTTTCCACGTGGCCACCAGAAGACAGCACTTGGGATATTTAAGGTATTTATCTTCTTAGAATCCGCTGTGTTCAGCCAGCCGTGGTGCCGCACACCTGTGGTCCCAGCTGCCCTGGGACTCACGGGAGCCCTGGAGTTCCCGGCTGCGATGGCCCCGTGAACGGCCACTGCACTCCCCCGGGCCACACGGGAGGATGCCAACTCTAAGTTTAAGAGATTTTTTTACATCTGTCTTGTTGCTTGATCGTCCTACCTGGTATCTGTGACTGTTAGGCCCCAAAACTCTCCCAGGAAGTATCAACCGGCCACGGTCACATGGACTTTGCTCAAGACAAAGTGTGCACAAAGCCCAGACTAGACACATCCCACCTCCAGGTCATGTGAGGAATGACAGCTCGAGTCTGGCTCGGACCTCGGCAGTCCTCCAGCATTTGCCTGCTGCTAGTGGAAAACACAGTAAAACAAAACGCGACCCTCACCCACGCTCTGGGGTCTAGTCTAGGTGAAAGGGGGGTGTTGTGTCATTCTTTGGCAAGTGGCCGCATGCATGGAGCCCCTCCCAGGCCCCGCCTCACAGCAGAGGGTGGGCCGGGCACCCAGCACTGTGTGTCCTTTGCAGCCAGCTCTGGCAGTTGGCGAGATGTGTCCCTGTCACCATTGAGTAAACCCCCCAATGTTGGAAACTGATCCAGAGCTGCCGTTGTAAACTCCAGACGAGCCGACCCCGCAGAGAGGGGCACAGCAAATGCCGCCCCGCGGACCCTCAGCTGAAGCTCAGCCCCAAATGCTCAAAGCAAACACCGACTGGGACACATGCCCGCCCGGCCAGAGGGCGCTGCAAACTACGGCCCGAGAGTCTCTCCCACGCGTGGCTACGAGGTGGCCCCACCTGCTGAGAGCCAGGGGCACGCCCCTCACAGACGGGTCCTGTATTCGATTTGGGTTCAACCCCATAACCTGGGCTCAAATCTGTGTCCCACCACTTCTTCGCCCTGTGACCTGGACAAGTTAAGGGACTTACTGATTCTCAGCCTCACTAGCTGAAACACGGACGTAACAACAGCACACACCCCACGGGGTGTCACGAGCAGGAAATGAGCAGTCGGTGCTGCTGGAGAGGGTTTGGACCTCGTCTGGCCCGGGACGCCGGCTCTAGCACCAATCAATGTTAGAGTCATTGTCACCATCACCATCACCTGTGCGTCAGGCCCTCACACCAGCTGCTCAGCCAGGAGCCTCCACCCACCTCCATGGGCTCCCGTGGGCTCCGCAGCTGCCCAGGGCTCCCCACCGCGTCCCCTCCTCCCCCGCACGTCCCCCATGTGCCATCCACCCCGTCAGCGGGACCTCCCGCCCCAGCCCCGTCTCCATGAACGTCCCCTCCTTTCTGATGGAACCTCCTTCTGTGCCGTCCAGGGCCGTCGTCATCGGCCACGTGTGGCTCCTGAGCACCTAGAATTCGGCTGGTGAGAACGACTTTACAGTTCTGCTAAGATTAACAGGACAAAATCGCTCACCCGGAAGTGGTGGCTGTGTATCAGTGCGGTTCTTCAACGGATCTCTTCTCTGTGCGGGACTTGTTGTGGTGTTCTTCTGCCTTCAGGAGAAACATCAGCATGAAGAATGAACCTTTATGTGGCACCCAGCCGGGGACAGGCCTGGCGTGTGTCTCACTTAGCTCCCCGACAGCCCTGCGAGGCTGAGACCAGGGTCCTGGGCAGGACCTGTGACACAGCAGGAACCTGTTATGGGTCAAATCGTGTCCTCCAAAGAGATAAGCTGAAGTCCCCCAGTACCTGTGAATGTGACCTAGTGTGGAAATAGGGTCTTTGCAGATGTCGTCAGGGTCAGACACAGTTATCAGGGTAGGCCCTAACCCAGTAGGACTGGTGACCTCATAAGAAGACACAGATGCACAGGGAGACCAAGTGACAGCAGATGCAGATGTGGGAGGAGTGCAGCTGCCAGCCCAGGCACACCCAGGACTGATGGCAGCCACCAGAAGCTGGAAGGGACAAGGAGAGACCCTGTCCCAGAGCCTGCCCAGGGAGCAGGGCCCTGCCCACACCTTGATCTTGAACTTCTGGCCTCTGGACCGTGAGAGAACAAATTCTTGCTGTTTCAGCCGCCCAGGTTGCGGTGCTTTGCTGTGGCAGTGCCGGGAAGCTCATACGGCTCTGAAGCCACTTGCCCTACACCCAGCGCATAAAACAAACGAACCTGCCCCTGATCTGCCTGGATACCCCACTCGCTGGTCTGCAGCCTCTGTCCCCTGAGTGCTGTTGCTGGGCCCCTGCTATTTCCCTCCACCTGTTCCCCTCCCCTAACCAGCTCAGACTCGCTCTGGAGCAGCACAGTCCAAGGTCCAACAGAAGCAAAATGCGGGCCACATATGTAATCGTAAGCTTTCTAGTAGCCAAATGAACACCAAAAAGAAACAGATATAATTAATTGTAATAATATTTTTAGTTAACCTGATATATTGAAAATATTATTTCAACAGATAATCCAAATAAAAATTGACAAGATATTGTATATCCTATTTTTTGTACTAAAGGTGCATTATACACCTATAGCACCCCAGCTGGGGTGCCAAATCCTCACCGGAAATACTTGAGGTGCATTTAGGGCTCACCAGGCTTGCAGGTGCAAAGCGGATTCACATACCCAGGTTCTTCCAAACATCCTGGGGGTGTCCCAGGAGCTGAGTTGAAAATCAGTTTTTAAATTTATATTTATATTCATTAAAATTAACAATTCAACTTTCCAGCCACGCTGGCCATCTCTCCAGTGCCCAGTGCCCCTGGGGTAGGGACAGTGCCGTTCTGGACCTGCCCCACGTGTCACTATCCTTATTAGCTTCCAGCCCTTCCCCTCTCCCCCTCCACTCACTCCAGCTGGGTGGCGTGCACGCGGGCCTGTGAGCCCGGCTCTGCCTGCTGCGCCTGCCACAGCTCCGCTCCTGCACTTGCCACGCAGAGTGGCAAGGCTGGGTATGTGAGTCTCCCTGCCCCCACGCTGGAGGGCCCCGAGGACAGCAATTGAGTGAGGAGCTTTGGAAAATGGACTCTGCTGGGGTGAGGGAGGAGCCGGGCAAACCACTGAAGTGCAGGGTCCTGAGCTGGGCCGGAGGGTGAGGGTTTCTCAGGCAGAGGCATTATGTCAGGTGGAAGGAACACTGTTTTCAAAAGTGTGGAAGCTGATATCGTCGCGTACCCATAAGGATGGCTACTGTAAAAAATACAAACACAGAAGGTAAGTGTCAGCAGGATTTGGAGAAACTGGACCCCTTGTGCACTGCTGGTGGGAATGTAGCATGGTGCAGCCCCTGTAGAAACAGTATAGCGTCCCTCAAAACATTACAAATGGAATCCCATGCAGTCCAGCCATTCTACTTCTGGGGATGCCCACAGCATGAAGGCAGTGACTTGGAGAGACACTTGCACCCCCGGCTCACAGCGGCACTGTTCACAACAGCTGAGGGCTGGGAGCGACCCAAGCGCTCACAGACGGATGAGTGGCCACACACACGGTGTGCATATATGGAATATTATCCAGACTTTAAAAGGAAGGAACTTCTGACACATGCTACAACATGGGAGAATCTTGAGGACATTGTGCAAATGCAGTAAGCCAGTCTCGACAGAGCCGATACTGCACAACTCCACTCACGTGAGGTACCTGGAGCTGCCAAATTCATAGACAGAAAGTAGAAGGCGGCTGCCAGGGCCTGGGGTGTAGGGAATGGGAGTTATTGTTTACTGGGAACAGAGTTTCAGTTTTCCAAGATGAAAAATGTCTGGACATGGATGGTGGTGATGACAGCATGGTGGATGTACTTAATGTCACTGAACTGTACACCTAAGATGGTTAAGATGTTAAATTTTATGTTATATGTATTTTACCACATTTTTAAGCAAATTACCTCATTTCAATAACATATGTAATCAAATTTTAGATGAGACACACGTAACAATTTTCATTATTTGATATTTTCACTAGCCATATTATTAAAGAAAATTTATACTTCTTAACACTTTGAAATGAATGGCTATCTTCCAAGCAATTATTCACACTCCAGATCTCAAATTTAACAAGAGACAAAATTTCTTTTCCAATCTTAGATTTTCCAGTTTTTAATGCAGTAAAAAGCTCTGGTAGAACTTAGAGTCTCATAATTGATACTAAAAATAAAACGTCTGGAAGCTGGAAAGTGTCTTGTGAGTTAAGGAATCTGCAGTTAAGGAATCTGCAGGTCCGGGCTGCAGTTCAGAGCGTATTCAGGACGCACAGTGAGGGAGGTGGGAAGGAAGGCCTCGGATTCCACTTCTCGAACTTGATGCCAAGGCGAGGCCACCACCAGAGCTGCGTGTTGGGAGGCCAGGTGTAGGCGGAGAGGTTGGATTACAGAGTCAACACCCCTCAGGCCCAAATAATATTCCATGATGTGAGTACACCACATTTTTCTCTATGCATTTGTCAATTGGATATGGGTATTGTTTCAACTCTGGAGCTATTACAAATAATACTGTTTTGAACATGTCTGTACAAGCCTTTGTGTAAACATGTTTTCATATTCCTAGGAGTGGAATTGCTGGATCATACAGTAATTCTATTTTTTATTTTTTGAGGAACCTCCATACTGTTTCTAAAGCAGGCTACCATGAGCCAAACAACTTTCCAATATGTAAAGAGCTTTCTGATGAGATCAGTGGTGATATTAACAAGTGTGATTTTGTGATATTGTTTAATGAAATCTGTCAACATTTGGAAGAACTGCATAACTCAGTGAACCAATATTTTCCAAATGACCAATGCATGATGTTAGAAAACATCGTGTGTATAAAAGAGCCATTCAAAGTGTAACATAGATCAATGGATTTTAATGTAATAGAGTATTAAATGTTCAGTTTCCATATTACAAGCAACCTTTAAAAAACTACCACTTGTTGAATTTTAGTGTAACATCAAGGAAAAATGTCCACCATTATATGCCAATGCTAATAAAATACTCTTCCCTTTTCCAGCTACATATCTATGAGAGGCTGGATTTTCTTCATATACTTGAACCAAAATTATAGACTGCACAAGCAGAAATTAGAATCCAGCTATCGACATTAAAGAGGTATGCAAAATACATAATACCATTCATCAGACTAATTTTTTTTCTATTGGGGAATATCGTAAATGTTCATTAAACAGTAAAAATGAAGTGGGATTTTATTGTCTTTATAAATGAATGAATCAATCAATATATTTAAAACATTTCCATTTCAATTTCTAATGCAATAAAAATCAACAGATAGATTCCAAGTAAACAAAAGCTCGTTGGAGCACTCAATAATTTTTTAAGAGTGCAAAGCAGTCCTGAGGCCAAGGAGTTCGAGGCTGCTGGTTTGATGCTATTGTGTGCCAGTGTTTCTTCCAGGACTGAGGCTAAAGCTATGAAAAACATAAAGCTCCTGCCCTCCTGAAGTTCACTCTCTAGAAGAGAACCAGGAAACAAACACGTTTACAACTTCAGGTAGCAGAAAGTGTTATGAAGAACACCACTGGATCAGGGGCTGCTTTAGATAGGTGGTCTCTCTCTGGGGCAGTCTGTGTGCAGGGACCTGGAGGAAGAACCAGGCCAGACAAAGGGAAGAACTGGCACAAAAGGGAAGGAACTCCGAGAGTTCGAATGGCTTGGAGGTTGGAGAACTGGCAAAACTAGAGTTATAACCTCAGGTGAGGGAGGTGGCAGGTGGCTCTCATGGGACCTTGAAGGAGGATAGAAGGATGTGTGTCTAATTCTCAGTGTGCTGGAAACCACTGGTTTTGACCAAGGACAGGATGGTCAGATTCAAGGCTTACTCTGTTGTGCGGAAACAAGCAGACTGCCGGGACACCTGGGAGGTGGAGGACCAGTCAGGAGAATGTCTTGGCCTTCGGATGGAGGAGAAAGGCCTTAGTGACAGCGGAGGAGGGAGGAGAAGTGGGTTGTCGCAGTGCACGTGGAAGGCGCAACCAACAGGGTGTGGCTCTCCCAGATAGGAAAGAATCACAACGTCTCCTAGGGGTTTGGGGAGCAGCTGGGTGAATGGGAAAACTGGGAAGAAGCACACTGGGGAGCCAGGGGTACGGCGCAAATGTTCTCATTCTAACATGTGCAATTAGAGTTGCTGGTTAGACCTCAGAGTGAAGTCGCCCCTCCTCAGGGCTGGAGAGAAACGTGACAGTTCTCCGCAGGGTGGTGGAAGTCAAGGCCAACCCCCTCTGGATGGTGGGAAGTGGGAGTGAGGAGTAGGGTAGGTGGAGAAGGAAACCTCAGATGCACGTTTTCTTCTTATTCTTGGCAGCCATAGCTTCGGAAGTCCCCAAATTCCAGAGGCCCCCCGAAGGCCAGGAACAGGGCAGGGGGGGGGGGCGAGGCGGCGCAGCAAAGGAGGACACCCCAGCCTCTCCTCCTCCCCAGAGCTGGGTCCCCCCGGGCAGGGCGGGGTCGCCGGTCGCCCGAGTGGGAAGCGCATCCGCCTCCCTTGCAGGCCCCCCTGCCCCTAGATCCCGCGTCTGCTGCTCGCCCTTCCACTGTCGGGCCCTCAGTCATTCAGACTGCCCCACCCCCCGCGTCTTCATGGGACGCACGCCTTCCTAAAAAATTCGGTTTTCAAAAAGAAGTCCAGACCCTTCGCTACAGATTCCTCCCCGGGCCACAGAGGACGAGCTGGGTCATCCAGCCGGCCGTAATCCCCCCTAACCTCTGCCCTCGCTCCCCTTCCCCACCCCCACAGCCCCTCCCGTCCCCTCCCCCTTCCCTGAGGTGGAGCGCGGGAGGATGCTTAGGACGCAAGGGTGGGAGGGGAGAGGCTGTCCTTTCAGGGGAGACCCGCACGCGGGGCGCGAGGCCGGGCGGCGGGCGCACCTTTGTGCGCGTGAGGTTTGCCCAGCGCCTCCTCCCTGGGGGGCCTCCGGGCCGCCGCGGCCCATCCCCTCCCCTCCCCCGGCCCGGGGGGCCTCCAGAGACTCCCATTTTAAGAGCGGAGTTGGCGGTGGGGGAGCTTTGACCCACACAGCTACTTAGGGAAGCCCGGCCGGGAGGCCGTGGAGACCCGCGCCCGGAAGTAACCGGATTAGGTCTCAGGATGTGATCGCCCCCAGGGTCCCGGGGGAGACGCCAAGGACGCGCGAGGGGAGGGCGCAGAGCTCAGAGTCACGATCGCTTGGGTAGGGAACGCCTTTGGGCTTTCGGGTGGGGTGGGGGTGGGGGAAATGCCATTTCCAACCGTGCCGCCCAGGGAGAGCCCACCCTTTCACTGAGTCTGGACTACCGGCTTTGAAGCTGCTGCCTTTACTGGACCCCCTCCCCCTCCGCGGAAATGCGGAGTCCGGGCCGTGCCCCCTGCCTTGTCGCTAAGCACTATTGCAGCGGCTCATTGGACCACGTCGGTGGGGCCATCGCAGCCCTCTGATCTGTGAGCTGCGAAGAACTCAGCCGTTCATTCATAAATCCGCGCCCCGGGCCGTCCCTAGATGCACCCGATGCACCGGAGCCAAGTCCTGGGGCCCGGCGCGCTCCGGGTGCTGGGCGCTGGGGAGCACCCCCCCCGCAGCTTCCCCCCGCGTCCCCCGCCCCCCGTACCGTTTCTCCCGCCGCTCCCTTAGCCTCTGGGCCCGACCCCAGGCCCTCCAAGGCAAGGATTTCAGGGATGGGAGAGCAAGCTTTCACCTAGGAGGAAAGGTTCGCTAATCTAGTCCCGCCTCCTGGATCCCGGCTCTGCCTCCTGGGCCCTCGCTGTGGAACCAAAAGTCCCGACAGGGCCCAAGGACCCACTTCCCTAGAAGACAGGAGTACGGCCAGGGCTCATCCACAGTGTCCTTCTCCGAGCTAGCGGACGCCAGTGTAGACACCCCCCCCCCAAGCCACAGACTTACTAGGTGATTCTGGGGCGTGGCTGGGCACATGGCAGGTCACTAGGAAGCACCCCTAAACCCGTGCTCGCTCATGAATTCGCTGCTTATTCAGATGGCTCGGGGTAGGAGACAGGGAACTGATTTCCTCCACCCTCGGAGGAAACCAGCTCTGGGGTCTCCTAGGGCTCCAGCCGGGAGAGGCATCTCCTCAACCTACCGATTGCTGCAGTGAGGTTGGAGCGGGGAGTTTAGAAAGGGGGACGGGAGAGAGGGGCCTTGCCCCCAGCAAAGGCCGTTAATTCTGGAAGGAAGAGACTGGGTCACCCCCAAATGAGCCAAGGCCTGAACCACTAGCACCTCCACCCCTTCCCAGCTCCAGCGTGGACCTGATTTCCCCCCACCCCTGCCCTACACCGAGACAACTGCCCCAGTGGCCTCGTGCGGGGCTGGGCACGCAGCCCTGATCTCCCAGACATCTCTGGGTCATTCCTGGGTGACCGGGGGAGCACAGGGCCCCCTCCAGCTCCATAGAGCAGCCAGGACCATGGCGGGTGCTTAAGAATGCGCCTGCCCCCTCCCGGGGCCTGAGGAAGGCCTGGGCGCCACCCTGCGAGCCCCTCTTCCTACCCCAGCCTGCCCCCACCTGCACCCAGCCAGCGAGCCTGAGAGCACCAGGCGCCTTGTTCCCCGGAGAGGGAGCTCTGCTCCACGAAGACCAGCGTTGCCGCTTTCTTTTTGCTCAGTTTTTGGTTTTCCAGTTGTTTCCACTGTGAAAAAGAGATTCTCGCGTGGGTAGAAGAACTACAAGCCTGCATGAAGCCCTGTTTCATACCCTGGCAGATGCTTGCCACTTTGGGGATCTTGATCTGAAATCCACTCTGGACGCTGACTGCGGAGAATGCCTCGGGAGTGAGGTTTCCAACCGAAGAAGACTTGGTTCCACATCCTGTTTTCAAGTCCTAGCTTTCAGGGCTGCTTGCACGAGGTGCAGCTGAACTAGTATCTGCAAACAAGACAGAAAACCCTAAATGTCGCCCAACGTGTGTCATTTGGGGAACTCACGCTTTGCCCTGGAAGCGGCTGCTGCCCCTTGGTACTGAACTTTCCAGTCCAGGCTGGCGGAGCTCAGAGCCCCTCCCCCAGGCGCGACGCCCCAACATCTGTAACCCAAGGGTTGCGCCACAGCCGAAGTTAGACCTTGCAGTTAGAACTGAGAACAAAAAGCAGGCAGTTAATTAGAACAGCTCGCATTGCTGGCTCCCGGTAGATGGGGAGGTGTAAATCCCCAGGAATTTAAGGGCATTAGCTACATACGTGGGAAATCCTCACACATATCCCATTTCTTTCCCACAGCCTGTGTGAAGACTCCAAATGGTGTAGAGTTGCTGAACTTTGCCGTCATCACAGAGGCTGTTGTGTCTCAGGGGATTAACTGATGCGAGACATGCACAAAACCCTGAAACTCCCTAACATAAAATACAACACAAAGAGGCTTCCTGGAGAGAATTGGAATATTTCTTAGAGGCGTTGGGAAGAGGAAAGAGGAGTTTTTTGGAGGAGAAAGAGAATACTTCTATAATGTGCCTTAGCTTAAAAATACTGCTTTGCTAGGCTTTTTTTTTTTTTTTTAATGGAGCTGGAAGTGCTGGGGTGAGAGGAAAAAGGGAAAGGAGCGCTAGGAGGGAGAGGAGGAGTCTCCTCCCAGACGGGAGAGAGACAGGACAGCTGCCCAGGGATGGGTAGATTGGGCCTTGACAAATGCTGAAGGCAGGTGCCCATGATTCGGGCTTGACACCAGTGCCCTTCCGAATGTGAGTCCTCGAAGGTCATGGCTGAGCCTTTGTGCTTGTAAAAGGTCTCCATGCTTCACACGGGTGTCTATACTTAACACAGGAACTGACTGCATACAGGGACCCACACACACACCATACTCATAAGGACGCACATCAGTTAAAGATACTCACGCTAAGGAAATGACTAACTTTGTTGAACTCAGAGGAATTGATCAATAATTTAACCAAGTAGAGGGAATGTTTGAATTTAATTCACAATGTAGTCACCCTTTTATATAAAACTATATCTTTATATATTTCTATTTGATAAAAGGGAAAAGAAATAAATTCCATGACTTTAACAACATACATTTAAAACATCTATCTCTCCTCACTTAACCAGGATATAACTCTAATTCAGTTCCCCTAGTTAAGCACTGTTCAGTGTCTGTGGTATTTGGGAATGGGGGTGATTGTTAAGGTATTTTCTCCCTTACATTAAACCTAGACTAATGCGTTTTTGTCATCTAACTAGCTGTAGGGAGTTCAGCTGGACGGGATCCAGGTGGTTTGAGTTAAACCTGTACTGTACTTGCCTAAAATTCTACACATCTCTAGCCACTCAAATCATATTTCCAAAAATGCTGGAAAGTCCGTGTATAGAGTTTATGCCACACTAGCCTCTCTGCTTACCTGTGGCCTTTAGGGACAGAAAGAGAAGAGAAGAAACTTCACGCTCCGTGAGGTGAAGCCGGGTTTCAGAGTTCCTTTTGAATATCTTGTTTTCTTTTCAAAGGTCAAAAGGAAGACACAAAAGGACTGATACTAGAATTTCTTCCATCTGAAAATAATTGTAAGATTAGAGAGGGTGGCTAATTTTTTTCAAAGCTCATTATCTTTTTACAGTATATGTTTTTCCTTTCTGTTTTGGTGTGCTTAGCCTGCTCAAGCAATGGGTGCCATTCCTCAATTCCTTTACCACACTAATTTTACTTACTTGACTCTAGATTATTTGGAATGCACCACTTTCTTCTGAGTTGCTGCAGTTTTGAGGGGACATTTTCATTACAGTCCAGACATTAGGATGTGGAACACAATTTGTGCTCCCAACCATGACTCAGAACAACAGCTCCAGGAGAAATCCAACCAGACCCCAAGACCAGACCCCAGAATGCAGGTCTGTTTGGAGAAGATGCAGGCTCCACTTTGAGCCGCAGTGGGCCCAACTTCCATAGGGGTCCAAGTTTTATGGGATTAAGCACAGCAGTAAAGCAGGCTGAGAGCAGAAAAGGGGGCCTCGGAGGCAAGTGATTCCCGGAAAAGTCAGGTCATGCAGAGTGGGAGTCCTCTGGCCCTGGAGAGCCGCCAAGGGAGGGCCGGCTCCGCGGAGGATTTCGTTTGTGTGTGGGGTTTACTGGCCAACTAAGGCCATCCTTCAGAGTCTCTGCGGAAGCGTCTGTTTCCACGAGAAACCAGGTTAGGGGCAGCTTCGGCACCCTCAGTCTCCAGCTCTGGATATCTGCCCACCCAGCCGCAGTCCCCGAGCACTGGGGCTAAGCACTGAGCCAGGACAGGAGGGCAGTCCTCAGCGGGGGCCTCACCCACTCGGCTCCCCAACACGAAGGGAGCTTGGGCTCAACACAGGTGTTCCTGCAGTGCTCGGGCAGAGCCGACCCGAAACCGCCGCCCGCCGCCCTCCGCAGCCGAGCCTCCGCCGGCGCCAACCACCGACCAAGCTCTGCCCCTCGCGATTGCGGCGCCCCTGGCGGGCCAGGGGCAGGACGGGCGAAGGGCCTGGCGCGCGAGGGCGTGTGCGCCCCCAGTCCCCACGACGCTTCCAGGCTCGCCACTGCGGCGGTTAACCCCTTCCTTCCTGGGGTTACTCGGGCGTGGCCCTAACCCAGCCCCCAGCTCCCAGCCCCCGAGTTCGCCCGCTGGGTCTGAGGGCCTGTCCTCCGTAGCTCTGAGATGAGCACAGACGCGCCCTCCGTGCCCGCAGTCCCCGCCTGCCCCATCCCCTACTCCCTGCGCCCCTTCACTCTGGCCTTTGTCTGCGGGCCAGGTCGGTCGCGGCTCTCCGCCCAGCAAGAGGCGTCTCTCCCTCGGCCCCAGTTACTCGCCTGCGTCCAAGGCCTGGCCTTGCGCGGCTGGCCCGGCCAGACTTTCCAGGGCGGAAATTTCGCCTTCAGCAATTGTTGGACATCACTACCCCCACCCCCGAGTGACAGGGCCCCCAGCGAGCGAACAGCTCTCTTTGAGTTCGTTTTTCCGATTGTCCCCACGACAACCTAGAGAAGCGAGGTCAGTGATGGGACAGCGAGCGGCCGGAAAAGTCACCCTCCTCCGGCCTCGTTTTAAGAACATGCAAGAGGCTGAATCCGTGGCTGGGCGCCCGGCGTCTGCGGGAGGCTCGGCCGCGCGTGTGTGCAATGCCAGCGTCAACGTGGTTGAGCCACCGAGCCTGGGCGCCCCGTCCCCCGCACCCTCTCCGGGCCTCTTTGTGCGTCCTTGGGAACAAGCAGGCCGTTCTCTGCAAGCGGGTGAGGGCGGCCGAACTCCGTCCCGCCGGGGGTGGAAGGGGAGCGGGTTCCCCGCCCGAGCCCCACTTTACGTTCGGGAAGAAACAAATGTCGGGTGACCAGTCGTCTGATCGCTCACAGAAAAGCCGCTCCCGAGGGCAGCTGCAGCGGCGGCCGTGCGGGTGGATTAGGCGCTGGAGCTGGCACCTCCGCCTCACCGACCACCAGCACTGGAGCCCCGCGACCCGAGATAACACGGCCGCACAGGCCGTGCTGGGCCTCAGGCACGTTCTAGAGGCTTCCTGAAGCAGCTCGTGGAGCTTTCTGTGTTTGTAAAACTTAGGATTCCCCGGCCCCTGAGCAATCCCACATTCTCCGGCTCTTCCCAACCTCCCCCACCCTCCTCCCTGGCCCTTTGGATCGTACCCACTCTCGACTCTATCCAGGAGTTATTTCCTGCATCCACTTTTGATGGCCTGGTACCCTCAAATTACCCCTTCCTCATTCCTTTCTCTCGCCCCTTTCCTCCCTTCACCTCCTCTCTCCAGGTGAGTAGCCCAGGAATTCCCTCCTTCCTCAAACACACCCGACCCTGCAGCCTGAAGACCCTGTGTGGGAAGGTCTCTGTCCACAAATGGCGAGGTGGAAGTAACACGCTGCTGCTCAGAGTTTACGTTGCAGCCACGAATTTGGGTCCGGGTTGCAGAAAAGATCACAGCTGAAGTCTAGTACCTCAGGCTCATTTAACACTAGGGTAGTCAGAGGCAAAAGTTCCTAACAAAATTAGAAAGTACTTCTCAGGAGATGGTCTAATCGGATTTTCATGGGACAGGTGGGGAAGTTAACCTAGGATGGTTTTGCAGGAAGCAAAACATCTCTGGGTGGGCCCTCCACCCATACCAGTTCAGGAGACCCCAAATAATTGGACTACTCAATCCCTGCCTGGTGACAATTTAGAGTCCCCTAAGTTGCAGGAAATTCCCTCAAACCCTAAGTATGTGCCAATAGGATTTCCCACACACTCTCACCAACTCCATTTTCCTAAAGGCAGGTAGACTATAGGGTTCATTTTTTGAGACCAAGGGAGGACCCCTGGCAGGTATGTGCTTAGCCAGAAAATTGGACGAGGACCCCTTCCATGCAGGAAAAGTGGAGGGAGGCAGGAAGAGAGATGGGAGTCACCTGAGTGAGAAGTGGCTTCCCCACTCTGCCTGAGACACACAGGGGCCAGAAGACACTCCCTATCAGCCTAGAGCCTGCCACCCAGGCCACCTGCCTGCCCCCACCTGCCACCTTTAGTGGCTAGATGATGTGGCCATGCACTTCCTTCCACCTCCCCCCACTCCAGGTCATCTTCCTCCTCCTCTAAGGTTCATTTCCCCTGTGAGTGCTCTGGTCACTATTGCTTCTTGTCCCACCCAGCCAGCACTCTGAAGCCTGCTGCATGTGGGCAGATTTGGTTCAGGGCAAGTGCAGGACCTGGGTCCAGATGTGAGCGCTGGGCAGCAGCTCCCCACAGGCTCAGCTCCTCCAGGCACCTGGGCCACTGGCACCCTGCAGCTGCCCAGGGGGCCAGGCTTGGGTTTCCCTTGCTGCCCCTCCCCACCATCTATCCACCAGGGTACTGTTGTATGAAGGCTCTCGCACCTTTGGAGCTGTCCTTTTGGACTTTTCTTGCAGTTCACAAATTTCCATAAAAATGCATTTTAAATGATGGACAGGAGAGCCTGGCAAAACTACTGCGTTTGGTGGGGACACACAGGAAGGAGGCTGAGGGAGTGGGGAGAGAAGAGGAAACAGAAGTTGGAGTTGGACATTCTGACAGCAGCTGGGAAGAAAGTTTATAGAAAGGGTAAAGAAAAGAGAGGAAGGGAGAAACAAATTGGGGCCCCACCCTGCTGGCGGACTCCTAATTCTTTCAAAGTGGCCCTGCTCTTCTGTGACACTAATTTAAGGGATTTTGAGACAAAGAAAATGAGGTGAGGGTCCTGGTAGCTCTTCAATTAGGGTAGCGAAGTGAGGGGGCGGAGAGTGGGGCCCGGTTGGGGGAGCATTTTCTCTCCGATGGTTTCCAGGGGCTGAAAGGTCAGTCCCTTTCCTCTGCAAAACAGAGAGATTTGGTAATAGGCCCCTTGGCTCCTTTACTTCTCCCTCGGCAAACGCAGCCTCCAGCTGTCCCCCCGAGCCGAGCTCCTGCGAAGCTGTTCTTGTTTCCGCAGGATCAGTGCCCGGGTGGGAAGCTCTGGTGTGCACGCGCCTCCCCGCACACGCACACGCTCACGCGCACACTTACACCAAGAATCTGCAGGGGAGTGTCCTGCGCGCCAGCTCTGCGTGTAAGACAGGAAGCTGCTGGGTTACCAAAGTCAAATGTGAGTGACAATATTCCTGTCCACCGGCAAGGAAAGCGGACTACAAAAGTCCCTTTGTATCTCAGCAGCTCATTTAATATTATTTATGCATTTTTGTGCAAGGAATTGTGGGATTTCTCCCCACGGTAAACAATATGGAAATGTTAAAAATAGAGATCCACCGGTGCGTGTCCACATACGCACACCAGGGTGACCCGATGCGGAGGCCGCGGGTTCCTAGGATCCCTGAACCGAGAAGCGACAGGGAAAGCGCCAGCGAGCTCAGGAGACGTGGTCGGGGTCTCTCAGGGTTGGGGGCTCCCGTACCAAGAGCTGGAGGACACGGCCGCTTTAAGAGGGGGAGGGGAGGCGGTGGCGGGGGAGGGGCGGCGGGCGGCTCCTGTCACCCAGAGGCCGCCAGCGCATCACGTGGACGCGCGGCACGGCGGCCATTGGCCCGAGGCACGTGTCCAGGAGACCGGCCTGCGACGTCACTCGAGGGGGCTCTGTTAAAAATAAGAACAAAAATCCAGAGTGAAAGTGTCTCAGGTTGCGCTAAGTGGCCTGGAAATTTCCCGAGCCCGCGCGGAGGCCGAGGCGGCGAGGGCGCGCGGACGGCGAGGGAGCGCCGGCGGCCCAGCCCGGCCCGGCCCGGCCCTCGCCCCCCGTCCCTCACCCATGCGACTCGAGCCGCGGAGCTCCGCGGGGCTCGGCGGGGGCGCGGCCGCACGCCGGTGGGGCGCCCCGGCCCGCAGCGGGGCGGCGGCCGCTCGGAGGGGGCCTCCATGTGCGTGTTGGCGGCGGCGGGGGCGCTGACCGCTCGCGCCCCGCACCCTCGAGGGCCGGCTGGGGCGCGCGGGCGGGGACGGCCGGGCGGCGGCGGCGGCCGGAGCCGGCCCGGGCGCGCTTGAGCGCGAGGAGCGCTCTGCCTGCATGCGCTCAGCTCTCGCCCCGGGCGGCCGAGGCGGCGGCGCGGGAGCTGGAGGCGGCCGGACGCGGAGAGGAGCGCTGAGGCCGGGAGGCGCCCTGGGTCCCTGCTGGACCATTGTGACTGTCTAGCTCCCGGCTGCGCTGCAAAGACGAGGACCTGACTCTTTTGAATCTCCCGGCGTCCGCGCGAGGGGCAACTCTTGGTGTTTTTTAAACACAACTCGTGGATTCGAACGTGGCTCCACTCCGAGCGCGGCGGGCGACTTGTAGGACTCCAGCCCTGGCCGCGGCCGCCGCGCACGTCCTCGGAAGACTCGGCGGGGTTCGAGCGCGGGGATCTCCGCGTGCGCCGCGGCTGGGCAGAAGGCTGGTTTGGAGGGGGATACCCTGAGAACCAATTTGGGATTTGCTCTGAACAGCATGGAGGAGAATGACCCCAAGCCCAGCGAAGCGGCGGCGGTGGAGGGACAGCGGCAGCCTGAATCCAGCCCCAGTGGTGGCTCAGGCGCCGGCGGCGGCAGCCCCGGCGACGCGGACACAGGGCGCCGGCGGGCTCTGATGCTGCCCGCGGTCCTGCAGGCGCCAGGCAACCACCAGCACCCGCACCGCATCACTAACTTCTTCATCGACAACATACTGCGGCCCGAGTTTGGCCGGCGAAAGGACGCGGGGACATGCTGTGCGGGCGCGGGAGGAGGAAGAGGAGGCGGCGAAGGCGGCACAGGCAGTGCGGAGGAAGGTGGCGGCGCGGGCGGCGCCGAGCAGCAGCTCTTGGGGTCGGGCTCCCGGGAACCCCGGCAGAACCCACCCTGTGCGCCTGGCGCGGGCGTGCAGCTACCCGCGGGTGGCGGCGACTCTTCGGGCGACGGGGAAGGCGGGTCCAAGACGCTCTCGCTGCACGCTGGCGCCAAGAAAGGCAGCGACCCCGGAGGCCCCCTGGACGGGGCGCTCAAGGCCCGCGGCTTGGGCGGCGGCGACCTGTCGGTGAGCTCGGACTCGGACAGCTCTCAGGCCAGCGCCAACCTGGGCGCGCAGCCCATGCTCTGGCCGGCCTGGGTGTACTGTACGCGCTATTCGGACCGGCCTTCTTCAGGTGAGCCCGTGGGGACCATGCGTCCCGGCTTGCCGGGGGGAGGCCCGCGGAGCTGGGGGGACCGCTGTGACGCGGGAACTTACCGGGAGGAAGAAGACATCACAACCCCCCCCCCCCCCCCACACACACACAAAGACTCATACGACATTGGACATTGTGTACAGCCGGCGCTGGCCCAGGCAGCGGCAGGAGTCGAGGGGCAGGATGGATTCGCTGGGGAGTACAGACTTCCTTAGGACAGGAGAAGGGACAAGGCCTCCTCTGTCTCTCCTCTCTCTCTCTCTTTCTCTCTCTCTCCGTTGCTGCCCTTAGCCCGCCTCACCCCGACTGCAGTTTATTTGGTGGGAATGGGGCTGGCTGGAAAACAGGCCGAGAAGCCAATCTCTCCACCCCGTCCCCCCATCTTTCAACTCAAACCAGGCCGGGACTCACCCTGAGACCCCAGACTCCTCCTGTGATCCAGTCATCCCAGAGGTAGCGGGGAAGAAAGGGCCAAGGGCCATCGCTGCTCCTCTGTCTGCCCCTACGGCCTGGGCTGACCGGAGGCGCAGGGAGACTCAGGGAAAAGGTGAAACAGGCGCCCTTTTCCCCTTGCGGGACTTTATCCGCCGGCTGCCCTCCGCACCTTCCTGCGAGCGGCGGGGACCAGAGAGGCCGCCCCGCCGGGCACCTGCGGTCCCCCGAACAGAAAGGACCTTCTGGAGAGGTGTTCTCGGGGCTAGGGAGAGGAAAGAAGCAGGTTTCAGAGGGGTGTGCAGTAGTGGGCGAATTATTTCCTAGGTCTGGGATTTTAAAAAGCTAAGTTCGTGTCCTTGTAGAAATCGTCAGCGGCATCAGTTTCGGGTCTGCGGGAACCGCCATTAGGAGTGGGCTGCGTTTGTCCTGAGCTGACAGCGGACCCCCTCCTCCCCAACCCTTAACTGTTTTGCGGGGGTCGTTTACCCAGATCACTGCAGGACTGACCACCCCTCAGCCGGCTTCCTGCAGAAAAGTGTGTGCATGTTTTTCATGAAATTCCGATTTCTCCAGCTAGATCTGAAATTTGCTCCATTGTTCTCATCTCCCTCCTTTGTTAATATTTAATTAACATATAGGCTCACAATGCCGGGCGGCGAGGAGCCTCGGCCTGGGCTTTGTGCCGCGCTGCGCCAGTCCCGGCCAGGCCCCAGCCCAAGAGCCGGCAGCACGGCCGGCCCAGTCGCCGTCTTCCTGGGCTTAAAAATAGCCCCGGAGGTAACGCTGACGGTTGTGTTCCTGGACGCTCAAGAAAGAAGGGGCGGAGAGAGTTTCCTTGCAGAGGTAGAGGTTTGATTCTGTTCCCAAGACTTTTGTTTGCCTTTTGAAAAGGAACAAAAAATTATTTTAGGGATATTTCTTTCTGAGAAACGGTGTCTTTTTGAGGGCTGATTTGTGTGTGCACTGACTGGAGCCCCAAGAACAGGCGCCTGGGAGGAGGAAGGGGGTGGGGAGGAGCCGACTCCAGGACCAGACCCCGAGGCTGGGGCCGTCCCAGCAGGTGCGGGCCTCTCCGCCGCCGCCGGCTCCTTGCCCTCCGCGGTCTGGCCGGCGGATCCACGCGGCCACACCGAAGCAGGCCCACCAGGGGCACGGCCCCGGCAGGCGTGAGCCCGGCAGTGACTGTGTGTGCGTGGGGGTGAGTGTGTGCGTGGGTGTGCTTTTGAAACAAAAAGGCGGGGAGCGTGAGCCCAACCGCCCTTCGCACCCCTCTCCTGTGCCCACAGCCCCCTTCCGGGTTGGCTTCCCTGAAAGCACAACGCTGGGGCTGCCCTCCCACCCTCCCTGCCGGCCGGGGTGCAGCCCTCACCGTCTCCCAGCCATCTCCCACTCCCCTGAGGCTGGAGCCAGGGGTTCTGCCTTCTCCAGCCTCTCCTGGGAGCCGATGAAGTCGGGGCAGGTGCTACAGCTCACAGGTGAAAAAAACGAGACCGGAGGCCACCACTCCCCACCAGTGGCCCTGCCTGCCCCTTCCTTCACAGGGGACGGGAGGAAGAAACCCGCCTAATCCCCTTCTTCTGCCCTCTGTGCTCTGCCCTTTTCCCAGGCTCCTAGGGTCCCAGGTCCTAGCAGCCTTATCACCATCCTGCCCAACACGGTGGCTCCATGGGGAGAGGCTGGGGTGTGGGTCACAGTGTGGATCTCTTGTGGGGCGGTCAGAAGTATGGACCTGCCCAAGGTCAGCTGGGCCACCCTGCTGCCTCCAGGGAGGCAGCCCCAGGTCTGGGAGTGAGGGGGGCAGGTCACCACTGTCAGCACCCATGCAGAGCCAGGCCCTCTTCCCTGGACAGGGAGACTGGGGGGGCTTCCAGTGGGGGAAGAAGGAGCTGCAGTGGCTCCGTGCTCCTTCCCTGCCCTGGAAGGATGTACGTGCTCCATCCATACTTAAAGAAAACAATGAACTTGAGCCCACAGAACCAGTGGTGGGAGTCAGAAGGGGACTAGGGTGGAGGCAGATGCTCTGGGCCCTTCCTGTTCTGGGGGTGCCTGCCCATGGCTCCCACAGCCCTTGGCACCCTGTGGGGTGTCCCATATGGGGTTCCCATCACAACCTCCAGGGTTCCTGCTTCTGACTGCCCTGCCCCCTTCCCCAATCTTCTCTCCCAGCACCTACCCCATCTTTATTCCTGGACAAGGCCTCGGAAAGGGCTAGAAAAGAACGGGCCAGAAAGTTTTGGGGTTTTGCTTTCATCCAGGGTTTTACTTTTATCTGGAGCCCCTTCATTTGTGAGAGACCTTCCCCCTAAGCCTGCCTCTTTACCCCTTCCTACCCTGTGCCCAGGCTTCCCTGGCCCAGGGCATGAAGGTCAGTGGGAGCCCACACCCTGTGCCAGGCCTATCCCCACTTCCCACCGGTTCAGCCTTGGGTGTCCTTGGGAGAGTCACTTCCCTCTCGGAGTCCCTGCTTCCTTCCAGAGCCTGCTGGGCGACTCACCTCTGGGTGAGGAGATGGGCCTTTCAGCCATGGTGACCTGAGCTCTCTCTGTCCACCGTGTCCCCCAGGTCCCAGGTCTCGCAAACCAAAGAAGAAGAACCCGAACAAAGAGGACAAGCGGCCTCGCACGGCCTTCACCGCGGAGCAGCTGCAGAGGCTCAAGGCCGAGTTCCAGACCAACAGGTACCTGACGGAGCAGCGGCGCCAGAGCCTGGCGCAGGAGCTCAGCCTCAACGAGTCGCAGATCAAGATCTGGTTCCAGAACAAGCGCGCCAAGATCAAAAAGGCCACCGGCAACAAGAACACGCTGGCCGTGCACCTCATGGCGCAGGGCCTGTACAACCACTCCACCACCGCCAAGGAGGGCAAGTCGGACAGCGAGTAGGGCGGCGGGTGGGTGCCGGAGTCCGGTCTCAGCCGCGCTGAACAATGCAATAATTTAAAATCATGCTAAAGGGCCAGTGTATAAAGATTATACCAGCATTAATAGTGAAAATATCGTGTATTAGCTAAGGTTCTGCAATATTCTATGTATATATAATTTACAGGTGGTATAAAATCCAAAAATCTGACTATAAAATATTTTTTGAGTTTTTTGTGTTTATAAGATTATGCTAATTTTATGATTTTTCTTTTTTTCAAAGTAGGCTGCTTAGGGTTTCATCTTTTTTAATCCCCTAAGCGCCATTATAGGACATCGGACACTTTTTTTTATTATTTCAAAAGAAAAAAATTAAAACAACTTGCTGAAGTCCAAAGATTTTTATTGCTGCATTTCACACGACTGTGAACCGAATAAATAGCTCCTATTTGGTCTATGAGTTCTGCCACTTTGTTTGTGTTGGCTTGGTGAGGACAGCAGGAGGCCCCCACCCCCCAGACTCGGCCAGCGGTGGGGGGGGGGGGGGGCCAGAGCATGGGCCCGTGATGTCCAGGCCTTCGGGAGCGTGGGGGACCTGGCGGGGAGAGGGGACCCTCAGGGTCCTTGGACCAGTCCCCGGCTGGGCCGTAGGAAGACCCGGGCCTGCCCGGGAAGCCGACCCCACGCTCGCCCGGCAGGGCTGCGACCTCGCCCTGCTTCCTCCCCTCGCCCTGCTGCCGCCTTGCTTCCTCCTCCTCCTCCCCCTCCTCCTCGCCGAGGCCGGCCCGCGCTTGCGTGCGTGCGTCCGTCTGTCCGCGTCGGTGTCCCCGTCCCCCGTCCAGCCTGAGCCGCCCGCGCCACCCTCCCGCCCCCGGCAGTGCCTCTGCACGCGGCCGGGCTCGGGCCCCGGGGCCCAGGGGCCGGGGCTTGTGGCCTGCAGCCGCCAGCAGCGCAGCGACCCTCCTCTCCCTGGCCTGGCCCGGAATTTCCCGCTGCTCCCTCAGCCACCCCGGGCGCCAGCCAGGGCCCCCGAATGGGACCAAGTTCTGCCGCCTCTGGGCGGGCAGAGGGCTCCTGCCATCGTCTGACTTTCTTTTCCTTTTTCTTCCCTATTTTTTCTTTTTCTTTTCTTTCTTTTTTTTTTTTTTTAATTTTTTTGGAGTGGCCGCTTCTGCTATAGAGAGCATTCTTCCAAGCTTAATATATGTATGTGTGTGTGTGCATACGTATGTATGCGTGTATACGCAGGCACACACGATCAGGCGTGCATGGGTCCACAGTTCTGGAACAGGTGGCTACCTTGACTTTCAAAGGAACTCAGAATCCTCCAGAATCTAAAGGAAGGAAGAAAATGTGTAAATACTCATTTCTTATCACTTTTTGTCTTTTCTTGTTTTTTTAAATATACATTTTATTTTTTGAAGGTGTGGTACAGTGTAAATTAAATATATTCGATATATTCCCCACCAAGTACATATATATAAAAACAAACACATTATCTATATATAACTCCCCACTGTCTTCTGTTTAGTGTACAGGAAAGACATGTCCAAATGTCCATCTGTGGCCAGGGCAGCCCTGGGGGGTGCCCATGGCTGAGCTGGGAGTCAAGGCTGTCTCCCTGAGGACTGAGGGTGAACTTCTCTCTTTGCCTTAAACCTCTTTATTTCACTGCGATGGTAGTTTTACTTTGTACATACTAGTATAAACCTTTTTAAAAAGGAAACTATAAAAACAAAAGTTGTAATTTAAAAGTCTGTGAATAACCATCTGCTGCTTAGGAAACTCAATGAAATGACATGCCTTTTTAGCAGGAAGAAAAGTTGGTTTTTTGTTTATAAAACGTGCATTTTACAGTTCCAATATCAAATATTTATCTTATGAGAAATGAATGAATGTTCCTATTTACAACTGTGGTTATCAAAATTGTGAACATTTCCCCACCCCTGCATTTTTGTGTGTTTAAATTCTTGGAAGTTACATTAAATAAAAAACAAAACCACCTCTTTATTATAAAATATTGGAGGTCTAAGGTGGAATGACTAGTTTTTCTAAGCGTGTTTCTGAGTCCAGCGGAACTCCCCCCGGGCAAGCACCTTCCCCACACCCAGGTGCTGGCCGTCTTTGCCCTGTGTGGGACCAGGTGCCAGTACCTGCCTTTGCAGCAACAGGCAGATTAGTATTATTCTTTTGTAAAGACAGTTTGGATATCTCGCATGTGAGCACGGACCAACTAAAATAATTTAAGTCCATTTTTTTTTTTTACCAGGAGGAAGTGTCCAAAAATATAGTGCTATTCCATTGACTAAATTTTTTTAAACTTGCAAAGTTCAACAGGTCTCACTCCCTCTCTTTGCTCCCTGGCTCTGCTCATGCGCGCTGGGCCGCCGCGCTTTCTAACTTGGGGAGGAACTTCGTACTCATCGCGCGACAAAGAGGCTCTCCTTTTTAAAGTGGCGTTTTTATTTACCTTTTGTTGTTTTTAACGCCCAGCACTCCCCCCGCCCCGCCAAGGGCCTTGTAAAAAGTCTTCGGCAGGATTGTGGGTGGGGGAAGGGCTTCTCCTGCAGACCGAGCTTCCCGAGCCCCCTGGCTGGGAATTGTTGGGGTCTTTGAGCGCGTCAGCCCACGTGGCCAATTGCTGCATTTCCAAACTTTTTTGGCCTGTAAGAAAAAAGTTTCTCTACTCCCAGTAAAAGAAACTCAGAGACTGGCGAGGATCATCTGTTGCCAGAGGCGACCTTTTAGGCATTTTCTGTTCGACACCGGCCGCTAGGCCGCTGGGCTGCTCCGGGGATGGGCGGACACGGGGGGGGGGGGGGGGGGGGGTGGAGAGAGAAAGTAGAAGAAAAAGGAGAGAGGAGAGGAGGGGGGAGAAAGAAAGAGAGCGAGTGGGAGAGACAGAGAGAGGAGAGAGAGAGAGGAGAGGAGGAAGGGGGGAAGGAGAGAAGAGAGGAGAGGAGAGCATGCGCGCTGGCGTCTCACCGCCCGGGCTCCGCGGCCCTCACTGGTCCCAGCAGTACCGAGCAGATCGCTGGTGGGGAGACCACGCATTCCCCTCGACTTCTGAACAGTTCCGAGGGTGCATAGATTAAAAACAAAACAAAAAAATATTAGCACAACTTACATTACCGTATTGGCCATTCCTTATTTGAATAAAAAAGATCATAGCAACATCAAACAATCACTTTTTAGTGTGTTTTGAAATAACACCGAAAAGGGTCAATGTACAGCTTTGTAGGGTAATGAGTTCCCCATCCCCAGGGGCATTCAAGCAGACACTACGCTTACAGTGGCATGGAGAATGTTTTCTTTTTTGTCTCTAGTAGGGGATTGAACTGGATGAGCCCTCAGACCCTTGAAACACTGAGATCCTTTCTCCTTCTCTATTATTACTTTTTGCTCCTATGTTTGTTACATTTTAAAATTCAACAGAATGTAATCGAAACTCCTAACTCATGGATAGCCACTGCTGCACTAGCCAGAGGTGAGTGGAGACCAGAGTGAGGCCTTCAGGGAAGGTGATGCTCCCGTCGGAAGTCCTGGGGCCAGCTCGGTTCCACCCAGGTCCCCCGGCTCTGCGTGCCTTGGATCTGGACACGGCCTGCAGGTACCAAAGGTCCGTGGAGCCCAGGCTAGACTGTCCCCCACAGGAGGTGGGTTTCCTAAGTTGTGCATAAGAGGAAAGCTCCTTTTATGAAGAAAGTCCTCGCTCCTTGGAGCTGGGAGATGAACGACCCCCGCCCCCTCAGTTCTGGCTGTGTCCCCACAGAGCTCTGGCGGAGCTGAGAACACAGTCCTCCCTAGCCAGGCGGACATTAGGTGAGATTTGGGGGTCCTGGCCCGGAAGGGCCCACCACGGCCCCCCAGGCCTGCCAGAGAGGGCATCCCTGCAAGCGTGGGGGACACTGAAGGCCCAGCAGGGCACCCTTCCTTCGCGGCTGCACTAGCTCTGCCAACAGGACTGGATGGATGAGATGCGTCTGCGCCCAAGCTGGAGTCAGGACCACAGGGCCAACATCCGGACGGTGCAGTGTGGTCTCGCCTTGGCTTTCTCCTAAGGAGTCCAGGGAAGGAGCCAGCGGTGACCCTAGGGATCACTAAGAGGGCTCCATCTCTTGATTTTTTTCCTTGAGTGAAAAGGGCGATTCGATGGGGACTCATGGAACCCTTGGCACAGGTGTTCCCGGGCGCACAGTGCGCGCAACAAATACCCAGACTCTATATATGCAAATACGCTCCACGGCTGGGAGGCAGCGTTCGTTCGCTGGGCCTCTACTAAAAGTCATTCTGTCTCCCGCTGGTTTAATATCCGACCTCTGCGGTCTCTACTCGCCTCGGCGGCTCCCCGAGCGCCCCCGGGAGGGTCCCGGCTCCGCCGAAAACTGCAGCCTGCCAGGCGGAGCCGCCGCGCGCTGGGAGGTTAATAACGACTGACGACAAAGGGCCACGGTGCAATTCCGAAAGCACAGATTCGTCTGGCAAAGCATAAATCAGCCTCGGGGAGACTGATGCCGCCATCCCCATCCCGACGCCCCCCTGCACACACACGCTAGAGCCCCCGCGCCGGGCCTTTGCGCATCTCGGTCCTATCCCGGCGGAGGGCTAGGCTCTCCCTAGGCCTCGAAGCAGGGACAGGGCGTGGGAGTGGGGAGGGGTAGCCATAAGCAGGACAGAGCTTTGGGTCTCCCGGACCCTGGGGGCTGGCAGGCGCCGGCGTACGCGGGGGCTCTGTGCGCGCGTTTGTGAGCTATGCCAGGTGGCCTGACTGCCGCTGCACGAACCTCAAGTAAACCATTCATGTTTTTATTAATAATCTCAAATTCTTCATTATAATTATGCTGCCTGCCCAAAGAAAATAAAAGGCCATTCTTGAAACCGCCTGAAATGTAATAATATTCATTAAAGTGGCTCCTAATTATGTGATTTAATCAAGCGTGGTGCGCCCATGCTCTCGCCGGTAAGCCTGCGCTGACGGTGTTACTATTATCGTTGTTGTTAATGGCCTCGTGCTAGCAGCCGGCCAGCACTTCAGCTTAGCCCCCGTTTCCTCGAGTGATTTGGGGGAGCCCCGCTATCGGGGCGGGGTTTGCCTGGAACGACACCAGAGTCACTGGGACCAGGTGAGGCCCAGGCCGGCTGCCCTGCTCCGGCCCCAGCCCCAGGCCCGTGGGAGGCCTGGGTAACTCCTCCTGGCACAGGATAGGGCCTTCCCCAGACCCTTAGGGCACCCTGTGTCTCCGTGGGGCGCCCAGGCCCGCTTCCCGGGATGGGGGAACTTTGGGTCCGAAGCCCTTGCCCCGCCCCATTGGCTGTCCCGCCCCCTCCAGGGCTGCGCCTGGTGCAGTGCCCTGAGCAGAAACAAAGAGTCGCCAAGATCTGCCTCCTGAGCCGCCTTTTCACCCCCTCGGCCTGGAAGGCGTCCCAGAGGGCCCCACCCCGGCCTCCCCGGAGACCCGAGGGAAGGAGGGCTGAGGCCCAGGCCCCGCGGAGCTGCTGGGGCCTGCAGCGCTTTCTCCTTGCGGGAGGTTGATGGGGAACGCAGACGGGAAGGCCCTGGCCAACGACGCTGCTCCGTGGGCCGAGGAGCGGAGAGGGCCGCCGTTGCACAGGCCGTCTGGAAGGAACCCGGGCGGGCGGCCGCTCGACCCATCTGTCGCGACGCGAAACTTGGCGGCGCGGCCCGGCGCGCGCTGCAGCGGAAGGAGCCGCTGGCTCCTTTCGGCGCGCGTTCGGGGTTCTCTCCTCCCGCCAAGTCCTTTGTCTAGAAGGGGACTGTCAGGCTCTGTCGGCCTGGCTTGCCCTCCTCCTCTCCCCAACCTCTACCCCCGCCACTAACTTTCCTTTCTTCCCTCTCTTTTCTTTCCTCTTTGGATGGGTAATCACAGGGCCCCAGCTGCCCGGCGCGCCGGAGGAGTGGCTGCCGGCTCCGTGTGCGCTCGCCCCGGCCCGCGCTGCGTGTCGGTTCCCGGGGGCCGTGGGGTGCTGCATCTGAGTTTTCGCCTTAGACCAAAACTTTGTCTCGAGATTTGTTTGATAGCTTTGTTCTCCCACTCCCAACAACAACAGCAAAACTGTGAATTCTGAAGACTGCCGTTGCTTCAGAATCAGGCAGTAAGGGAAATGGCACAATCACCCAGCCACTTGCAGAATTCTGCTCCTGCCAAGGCCAGTACCATTACTATACTTTTCTCCAATTTTTTTTTACTGTAAAATACACATGACAGAATTTGTCATCTTAACCATTTTTAAGTGTACACCTCAGGGGTATTAAATACATCCATGATGGTGTGCAACCATCACCACCATCTCCAAAACTCCTTTTATATTATAAAACTGAAACTCTGTTCCCCTGAACACTTACTTCCCATCCCCCCCAGCCACCAGCACCCACCATTCTACAGCCTCTATGACTTTGCCTATTCAGGGCGCCTCTTACAGTAAGTACTGTTGCTACAGACGGCAAATGGGCTTCCCTAACCGACCGCTTCCACTACAGCACAGACGCTGCCATGGTGAGTCTCACTATGCCTTCTGATGCCTAAACATCCAGACAGAAACCGAGAAACTCCCAGCCACCCAAACGAGCGATGCATATGCTCACTTCTGTTTCTTTGGGAAACGACTGAAGCCCCAAGAAAGCTTTACTTAGGCTGAGCTCATTTTCAGATGCCCAGAGGTTTGCTGTCTCACACGTTGGCTTAAGGACAGTTTGGGTTCCATGGTTTTCATGCAAACACTTCTACAGCATCACTTAGCATTGAAAGAAGTATGGTTCGGGGGAAGTATAGAGTTTTGGAATCAGCCCTGTGTTCACACCGAGGCTCACTGACTCCTCCACAGCGCAGCCATTCTTCTCTCAAACAGGGAAACCACCTACCTAATGGGTTTCTTGTGAGGGCTTTTTGTGAAGTAATGAACACAAAGCGCCAGGCACAGAACAGGGCCCAGTAGGCGGGAGGCTTAACTCTCCCCCCAACAGGTGAGCCTTTGTGCTGGCGACACAGCTGTGCCCCGCCCGCAGCCCAGGTGCGGTTTTCATGGAGCACCTACACCTGGCTGGCTCCCGCCACCAACCAGGCACCCTTGCGGTTGTTAGGGAGGAGGAGAAAAGAGCATGTCATGTCCACATGGTAATAAAAAGTGGGAGTGATGTGAGGGAGGCGGAAACGGACACTGCCAGTGGGGGGTGGGGACTCTCGCTAGCACTTTCTGGACACACTGTGCCCCTGCTCTCTCAAAACTGCCATGTGTGTGCTTTGTTATCGCAGGGCTCAAAAACACGCACTCATCTTCGTTTCAGGATTCCTTTCTCCACACTTTTCTTGATCCCCAAATAAGCAAGAGGTTCTGCCTTCGGTTTCTATAGAAGCCCCATAACAGCACTCATTTTCCGTTCCAAATGGTAGCGGATGATGGCACTAAGCAGAGAGTGCCAACACGATGAAGGAGGTCTGACTCAAAGCACGGAGAGGAGCGCTTCCTGTCACCAACCCAGGCAGCGAGGGCTGAAGGTCAAAGCAAGCGTGTGTCAGTCCCTGCACACCCCAGGCGTCGGAACACCCCACCTGGTGGCTCTTCCTCCAAGAACGAGTGGGCGTTCTGAGGCTGTCCTCAGCGTCCTGTGCAGTTTTGTCTAAATAGCAAAGGGTCTAAGTAACCCTTTTAGATTAATTGCTCTTCCTATAGCTAAAAGCATAACAGGCTTTGATTACATGCTAAATAGAATGAAACATAATCCTGAGTTAATTATGTGGAGATAATGTTATAATTATATCATTCAATTTAAGAAGCAATGTGTCGTTAACCTCCAGTTTTAACAGAAGTGACGATTCCGAACAGAAACGGTCATAAGCCTGGGCCTTTTGCAGGCCGGTCAGGGCTGCCTCTGCCCTGGCCTCGAGTGGCCAGGAGCGCGCGTCGCCCGGCCCATCTGCCGCCGCTACCTGCGGCACTCCCGCCGCGAGAGTGGGAAAGCCGGGCCTCAGACAAAGGCGCTGTCTGAGGAGAGCATTTCCCAGCGCTGACCTGCTCTCAAAGGCGAAGGCAGCCGATCTGCATTTCTATTCTGTCCGGCTTGTATGTGGAAGTGACGCCAACCGTCCCTGACTCGATGCCCCCAGGAGAATGCCTGGGGCTCTGAGACACTTGGCCGGGTGTGAATGGAGTCTGGGGCTGGAGCTTGGGGTGAAGGTCAAAGCCCCCCACCTCTACAGGTGGCTCATTTCCTGTCCCGAACACCAGTGCCCTTGGGGGGGTGGCCACCACAGCCGGGGACCAGGGCTGATCTACGCTCTGCATCTGTAACTCCCCTCACCATCCCCTTCCCTCCTCCCCTTCACCTCCCCCCAGCCATAGAGGAGGAGGCTCCTGGTGGCTCGAGGTGAGGTAGCTTTAGCAGGTGCTCACCGGGGCGGCAGCCCAAGGCCTACTCCCACGACCTGCTGCCTTTTCCAGCATTTCTGGGGAATGTGCGAAGGCCGAGTACCAGGGCTGGGTGGAGAGTTAACTGTTCGGATTCTTCCAAGGTGATCAAAGACCAGCGGACCCACTGCCCTTGGGCACTGAGTGAGCCCTAGAATGTATTCCAGCCGATTGTACCCGCGGCCCGTCAGCTGGCAGGGAGAAAGACGGCTTTTATTAACGACAGGAGCACGGCCCTGTGGATCCGAGCCCTGAGGAAACAAAAACAGCGTCAGAGGAAGAATGTGATACAAACCCACTGGAGTCACCAGCCAAAACAGCCCCCGTGCCTAAAGCCTGCGTGACAATGGCCTTTGTGCCTGGCGCCGTCGGAGGAGCGGGCGGAAGCCGGACACATTTCCACGCAGGTGAGAGCACCCTCAGTGCTGGGGCGCCTCGCTTTTGCTCCGTGAGGATTTGCAGCCCCCACCCGGCCCGGCCCTTCCCCCCACAGGGGTATTTCATCCGCACTGTGTTTTAAATGCTTCCTAGTCAAACTTGAATATGCAATGAGACGCGGGAGCTTTGTGGCGGAAATATAATTAAACTGGGGAAAGATGTAAAAGCTGAAGAATAGGATGACATCAGGCTGATTTCACACTCGGCAGTCGGATCGCTGGGCCCAAGCCGCGCTCTTGCCACGCAAGGCAGATCAAAGTGCCCTGCCACCGCTAAAAAGGCAAAAGGGGACTTAAGTATGCTAATCCCCAGGACAAATATATTTTAATCTTGTTAGAATACAAGTTAATGCTGCAGCTCAGTGGCTGAACTTGGTCAGACTGTAGAGATCCATTTTTATTTTAGCTATGAATGAGGTAGACCTCTTGGTTTATTCATTGCTAATGAAAGTAAATTCACAAAACAAACCCCTCTGTGGGCAGTGTCACCCCCACCTTGAGCTTTCTTTGCTGGGGGGTGGGGGGAACTCCAGAGGCTGCCAGGGTGGGACAGTCCCAGCACCATGCACCCCTCTCCTACCTGTTCCTCTTTCTGCAGAGGATCCTGATGGTCGAGACAGGAGCTCAGCTCATTTGGCAGAGAAGGAACAAGGAAACTCTGAAATTAATTAAAAGATTCTCCAAAGCAATCTGTTTCCCTTTAGGCCCAAGGTTTGACAACCAAACCAATTCCTTGCTATCAGCCCTCTCACTTTAATTTTTACAATGTCAATTTTCATTACTATTAATTATTTGCTGAGCTCAACTGTACACCCAGTATTGCTCTGATTAGCAAGCAGCTCTCTCAGTTGCTGCCTCTTTACGTTTCGATTCCTGATGGATGTGAGTAGGCAAGTTTGTGCACCTGTGTTTATGTAAAAATCATGCACACGTAGAATAAGAAAATATGTCATTCACCCCCTCAAAGAAAACCAGTGGGGTAAAATATTATGTAGAATCACAAATATATCTGTACAGCTGAGAGTGTGTGTGTGTGTGAAAGAGAGAGAGAGAGAGGAAGGGGGAGGGAGGAGGAGGGAGGGAGGGAGAGAGAGCTCGAGCTCGCACAGGAGCGCTTAACTGTAAGGTTACAGAAGGTTAAGTGGCCCTGCACAACCTGCCTGCTAAATATTGCTGATGGCAGTCTTCTAAAAGGCAATTTCTGTCTTTCTGCTCTGGTGTGTGTTAGAATTCCCTCTGCCTCGGGCAGAAAACCTGACTCCCACCAAAGTGCGCAGCACAGCCCTGCATTCCCAAGCTCCGCCTTTGCCCTGCGCAGGGGGGGCGGGGGCACTGAGGCAAAAGCTCGCACAGTCGCCGTCTGCAGCCCCAGGCGAGGCCAGACAACTGGCAGCCCGGGGGAGGGGCAGCTGGCAGCGGCATCCCCACCCGCAAGGAGAGCTTGGAAGGCTTGGATGGGGTCTACCCACCGCCACCCCGCTGTCCCTGGTTTCCAGGACTCAGGAATGTCTGCTTCTGCTGTGACTGTCTGTGCAGGCAGCACACGCACACACTGTAGTTACTGTAAACACACCATTGCTCCATGGTAGGTTCCAAAATTCCAAGGAGGGGAAGCCAAGTGGAGCTTGAGGCCACAGCAGAGACCCTGCAGGAGAAATGTGTGGGGACCCCTTCTCCTCTGACCATTTCTCCTCATCTCGGGGTTTTGTCCTGTAGCTGTGGTCACCTTAAAAGAACTTCTAGCACTTCCTTCATCTGTCTTATTCCGGAAGTCAGGTTTCCCAGACATTTGATTTATTATATCTTCCTGTCTTAAACCATAATAATAATACCTAACACTTGCCGAGGCCCTGCTACGTGCCAGTGTGCGTTTCCTCGTGTACCACACGCTGATGTTAGAGCAGCAGAAGTGTGTGCTCTCGGTTCTGGGGGCTAGAGATCCAGACTCAAGGTGTCGGCAGGACCACGCTGTCTCTGAGGGCTCCAGGCTCGGGTCCTTCCCGGCCTCTCCCAGCTGCTGGTGTCTGCCAGCCATCCTCGGCGTTCCTTGGCTTGTAGACGCATCACGCCAACTTCTGCCTCTGCCATCACGCGGCCTTCTCCCCAGGTGTCCGAGTCCAGACTGCCCTCCTCACGAGCCCTGTTGGACTTAGGGCCCACCCCGTTCAGTAGGACCCCCTCTGATTATGTCCGCAACGGCCCTAGTTCCAAACAAGGTCATAGTCACAGGTTCCCATGGACATGAGTTTGGGGGGATATATTGAAGCCAGGATGGCCAGTACTCAGCATTTTACGTAGATTGTCTCAAATCACTCACACAGCGCAGCGGGAAGGCGGCTGCTGTGACCATCAGCACTTTGTGAAGGCGCTGAGGATCCCAGAAGTGAAGTTGTCCCCACCAAGCGGGCGGCAGGTCTGCAGGAGCTCTTGCTCCCCACGCGGCGTGGCTCGCGGCTTCCATCAGAGACGTAACCCTGACGTGCTTTGGGCTGGCCAGACTGCACACGCGTGTGCCCCGTGAGACACTGTCCCCCGACGTACGAAATGCATCTGAAGGTGCTTCGGCGTCTGCAAGGGCTGTGCGAATGGAAAGCACACACCGGCATACCTGCTGTTGTGACCTTCCCTCTCTCTGCCCTGGTTTGCTCATCTGAAGCCTGAAGAAAATAATAGAATCAACCCTGTACGTTTGCCATGGTCATCACAAGTGGGCACAGGCAGACACTGGAGTCTCGCCTGCTGTGCCACGAGCTCTGTCAGCGCTCGCTGTGGCCGGGACTCACAACCCCTATTTCTCTTCACCAGTGTCGACTGTCGGTTTCTAACTGCAAAATATCAAATCACAAACTCTTGCGCAGTGTCCTCTGGCTGTTTCAGCCTTACGTGAGCCTTAGCTCCCTGCTCCTTCCTCCCCGAGCCGGAAGGTTCTTCGGCAGCGTGAGGTGGCCGGCCAGCTCCTCACCTGCACTGCGCCTGGTTCCCCGCCGTGCAAGGCGGGGAGAAGTAGACCCGCCTCTGAGCATGGTTGAAATTATACATGTAATGAGCCTGGCATGGAATAAATGCTCAAAAAAAGGCAGTGGTTATTGTTACTAGGGTAGGAGCCTCCCTGTAGCAGGTCCTGCAGTTTCAGGGTCCCATTGGGTGCCCCGTGTCCAATGTGCCCAGTAAGCGGAGGGGCACACGGAAGGCGCTGGGCACACGGCTGAGCACGCAGCTGTCACGATTGCTGTTATTACCAAGTTACTGCTTGACTAACTTTGCATGTGCAGAACTCTGGCTCACACAGAGCAGACCAATAACGTCTAGAGCTGAGGTTCTCGAACTGGAAGCTACAGAACTTTTTGTAAGATTGTGAAGCTACAGGTACATAAAACTGAAAACCAATAAACACAGGGCTCTGCACCCAATAGAGCACCATGTTGTTTTAGGCAGAGAAGAGAAGGTTTGATTAAAACACTTGGGGAAAGGGTTAAGATGGAGACCTCCCCTTCTCAGGCTCTCAGAGGCCCTGGCAACATGTGCAATGAAGGCAAGTTGCAGGGCCCGCCCACGTCTGGGGCTTTGCCTGGCTTGGCTGCGGCTCCTTCAGGGCTGGGCCAAGAGCTGGCCTCGTGCGCCAAGTGACCAGGGATGCGGTACGCTCACCCCCACCAAAGGGCCCTGATCATGAGCACCAACAGCAATATTCTCGAGCAGTCACCGCGGTTCGGGACCGCGACGCGCCATGCACAGCACTGGGTAGACATCATCTCGTTCCACCCTCGCCACCATCCGGCGAGGTGAGTCCCGTGACTCTCGCAGTACGGAACCAGCGGCAGGGCTGCAAATGGCAGACTCGAGCTCTGTCCCTGCAGGAGTAACTTCACTTTACAGAGAGCCACTGAGGGGGCAGAGGGGACACGCATCCCAAGGAGTAGCCAGCCCAGCATGGAAGCTCGGCATCAGCACACAAGCAAGCGTCTGTTCAGGGGACTGTGGCGGGCAGCTCCGTGTGCAGCTGTGCGTTCCCAGCCTCCCTAGCAGTTAGCTTGGGGACGCTGGGTTAGCACTGACCAATGTTCTGGGAGCAAAAGTGACCCACTAGGACCCTCTGGTCCAAGGCTCTTTCCTGTCTCTACAACTCTGGACGCCCCAGGTTAAACGGCGTGGCTGCAGGATGGTGATGCTCACATGACCGGGACCCCCACGTGACAGTGTGGAGCAGAGTCCCTTCACCGCCCTCGGGACACAGAAGGGCCAATGAGCTGCTGCAGTCAATCTGTCAGGGCAGCACAGGCTAGCTCACCTTGGCCACTCGAGCTGCCTGGGAGCTACACATCACACCACAGTGACAATGGCCTGTTCCTCCCACCCTGGGCCAGTCCCGCTCCTGCGAGGAGAGAGGCCATCTAGCTGCCCTTGACTCTTCCCACACACTTGTCCCTTCTCGTCCTTTCCCACCGCTCTCCAGGGCCTGGACCCAGACTGGAGGGGGAAGATTAAGTTTCAGACACCGCGCCCCAACTGTTCCTTGTATGATAGAGGATTCATTGCAACCGCTACAACTACTTACTGTTTAATTATGAAAGGGCAGGAGGGCCCATCTGAAAATTTTGCTTGAGGGCTGGGAATGTACAGTTAAGGATGAGATCAGGAACATGTAACGTCTTCTTGGTGTGCATTTACATCTGCTGCTGCGCCCAATGCCACATGAGCAATGTCGCACGCCCTCCATCATCCAGGGCTCCGACGGAACTCGGAGCTTGCTGATTTTAGCACCGTTCTTGTAATCTGCTCAATAGAGTAAAAACTCAAGGCTAATGTGGTTCAATATTATTCCTATGACCACCCACCCTGCCAGTGGAGGGTGACAATTCTGGGTGACACTCGTAATAATTCAAATAAATTTACATTTTCATCTCTGCTGCTGTTGAGCAGGTTGTTCACTGCACAACGCAGCCCTCAGAGGTGGGTGAGTTAAAAAGCCTGTTTTCTGCCTGCCCAGCTCTGTGTCCTGGCAAAGAGCTGCATCCGCCTCAAGGAAGCAGTTTTCCTAAATGGCATAGGGTGCCACCCGCTCATCGAGGTTTGTACAGATGACAGTGTGGCTGCCCAAAGAGGGAGACTTCCTCTAATTTGCATAACGGCGTCAGTGGCAGCCCTGGCGGAGAAGACTCGGGAATGGAGGGAAGAAGAGGCCAACTGCTGCATTGTCCAGACGTGACTGCCAGCGCCTCATGTTCATTTAAAACGAAACCACGTCAATGCTCAAAAACAAACAACCCAAAAAAACACAGCAACCACCACCCAGCTCCTAGGCAGTTAAGGTTGTTTTTTACACGTCGAGTGTGCACACAGGCACCTCGTTTCACTGCCCCGCACAGAGACTGCCTCGTTCACAGAAGGTTCGTGGAGACCCTGAGTTGGGCAAGCCTGTCGGTGCCTTTTCCAATAGCAGGTGCTCGCTTCGTGTCTCTGTGTCAGAGTATCTGGCAGTTCTCACAGTATTTGGAACTTTTTCACTATTATTGTCTCTATTATGGTGCTCCGTGATCAGTGATCTTTGTTGCTATTGCGATTGTTTGGGGCACCATGACTGCGCCCTGTAAGATGAGAACTTCATTGATAAGTGTCATGTGTGTTCTGACAGCTCCTAGTGACGAGGCATTTTCCGTCGCTGTCCCTCTGCTTGGGCCTCCCTGTGCCTCCACACACAACGATACCGAAATTAGGCCAATTAATCACCCTGCAGTGACCTCCAAGTGTGCAAATGACTCACACTCTCCCGACTCACTTTCAATCAGAAGCGGAAATGATTAAGCCAGGGAGGGAGGCGTGCTGAAAGCTGGGCCTCGTGCACCAAACAGCTGAGTTGCGACTGCAAAGGAAAAGTTCTCGAAGGAAATCAAATGCGTCACTCCAGTGAACATGTGAATGATAAGAAGGTAGAAAACTCTATTGCTGATATAGAGAAAGATTGAGTGGTCTGGACAGAAGATCAAACCAGTCACAGCATTCCCTTAAGCCAGAGCCTAATCCAGGGCAAGGCCCCAACTCTCCTCAACTCTAAGGAGGCTGAGAGAGGTGAGGAAGCTGCAGAAGGAAAGTTTGAAGCCAGCAGAGGTCGGTTCATGAGGTTTAGGAAAAGAAGCCGTCTCCGCACCTTAACAGTGCAAGGTGCAGCGGCAAGTGCTGATGGAGAAGCTGCAGCACGTTATCTGGCAGATCAGCTAAGAGCATCGATGAAGTGGCTACACCGAACAACAGACTTTCAGTGTAGACAAAACAGCCTTGTATTGGAAGGAGATGCCACCCGGGACTTTCATAGCTAGAGAGGAGAAGTCAGTGCCAGGCTTCAAAGCTTCAAAGGACAGGCTGACTCTTGGGAGGGGCCAGTGCAGCTGTGACTTTGAGTTGAAGCCAGTGCTCATTGACCATTGTGGAAGTCCTGGGGCCCGTAAGAATTGTGCTGAATCTACTCTGCCTGTGTTCTGTAAGTGAAACTACAAAGCCTGGAGACAGCACATCTGTTTACAGCATGGCTACTGGGTATTTTAAGCCCACTGTTGAGAACTACTGCTCAGAAACAAAGATTCCTTTCAAAATATTGCTGCTCATTGACAATGCACCTGGTCACCGAGAGCTCAGATGGAGATATACAAGGAGATGGATGTTGTTTTCACGTCTGTTAACACAACACCCATTCTGCAGCCCACGGATCAAGGGGTCATCTTTACGTTCGAGTCTTATTTAAATACATTTCATAAGCTAGAGCTGCCACAGATAGTGATTCCTCTGAGGGATCTGGGCAAAGTACATTGAAAACCTTCAGGAAAGGATTCACCATTCCAGATGCCATTAAGAACATTCGTGATTCATGGGAGGAGGCCAAAATATCAATATTAACAGGAAGGAGTTGATTCCAGCCCTCTGGATGAATTTGAGAGGTTCAAACCTTCAGTGCAGGAAGTCACTGCAGACGTGGTGGAAACAGCAGGAGAACTAGAGTTAGAGGTGGAGCCTGAAGATGGGACTGAATTGCTGCAACCTCATGGTCAGACTTGAACAGCTTAGGAGTTGCTTCTTATGGATGAGCAAAGAAAGTGGTTTCTTGAGGTGGAATCTGCTCCTGGGGAAGGTGCTATGAATATTGTGGAAATGACTATAAAGGATTTGGAATATTCCATAAACTTAGTTGATAAAGCAGTGGCAGGGTTGAGAGGATTGACAATTTTTGTGTAAAATGCCATCAAATAGCATCACATGCTACAGAGAAATCCACGTGGCAACCTTCATTGCTGTTGTATTTTGAGAAATTGCCACGGCCACCCCAGCCCTCAGCAACTGCCACCCTGATCGGTTGGGAGTGTCAGCATCGAGGCAGGACCCGCCACCAGCAAAATGATGACACCTCACTGAAGACACAGATGATTGTTACCATTTTTAAGCAATAAACTATTTTTTAATTAAGGCATATACATTGGGGTTTTGTTTGTTAGTTAGTTTGTTTGTTTTAGACAGAGTCTCCACTCTGTCACACAGGCTAGAGTGCCGTGGCGTCAGCCTAGCTCACAGCAACCTCAAACTCCTGGGCTCAAGCCATCCTCCTGCCTCAGCCTCCCAAGTAGCTGGGACCACAGGCATGCGCTACCATGCCCTGCTAATTTTTCTATTTTTAGTAGAGATGGGGTCTCACTCTTGCTCAAGCTGGTCTCGAACTCCTGAGCTCAAGCGATCCTCCCACCTCGGCCTCCCAGAGTGCTGGAATTACAGGTGTGAGCCACCGAGTCCAGCCTATACGTTGTTTTTTTAGACATAGTGCTGTTACACCCTTAATGAACTACAGTATAGTGTAAACATAACTTTTACATGCACTGGAAAACCAGAAAATCCATGTGACTCACTATATTGTGATATTGGCTTTATTGGGGTGGTCTGGAACTGAACCCGCAATATCTCCAAGGTATGCCTGGATGTGTTCATATACAGGGCATGTATTTTCCAGAAAATATTTGCTCCCTCTTCCCTTTTCCCCCATCCTTGGGATGAAGTACACTTCCCGCCCTCTCTGATGTGCAGCTTGGCTACGTGACTTGCTTTGGTTGATGAAATGTTTGCAGGTGTCTTTGGCTTCACTCTCGCCCTCTGGCGACTGGCCAGGAGGAAGGGATGCTCCAGGTAGTCTGGCCTCTGAACCCCCCTGCAGCACAGGGCACACCTAGCTGACCTGCACCTGCAGCAGGACCGCCCTGCCGAGCCCACGCTAGCTCAGCCGAACTGTGGTTGACCCGAAAACCCACGTGCATGGGAAGAAACGCTGACTCTTACCAGCCGCTGAGCTCTGCGGTGCTCGGTCGGTGCAGCCTTCGATGGTGACCGCTGACTCCATAGCCTCTTCCAAAACTCATTCCTTGCCCACATGTGGGATTTGGGGATATGGGATTTTTGAAGGGTTTAATCATCCTGTCTCACTTTTTCTTTTAAATTCTACGTACGGGTTATGCTTAACATTTCAAAATTTCCGATTTCTATTTACATTCTCGGCTCTCGGTGGTGTTTATATTCTGCTCGTTCAGAATGGCCTGTAGATCTCGCTGCTTCTCTCCCCTGCTACAACACTCAGTGCTGCTGCCTGTCCTTCCCTTCCAGTGGGTAACGTCGGTGTGCTGTCTCCGAACAGCCGTCAGGTGTCAAATGAGGCCGCTCGACTGTGAGCCTCGTGGCGCTGAGACCAAGCCCTCCATGACCCCTCCATGCAAGCTTCCTTTACCTTTCTGGGTGACGACTTTTTAAAATCTGTCTTAAAGATCAGATGATTTCCCAGAGTTTCACACCTGCCCTAGAGTACCTGTATTTCTCTCTCCCGGCAGCCCAGCTGCAGAGTCCTGGGAGTGGCCGGGCCGGGCCCTGACGGTGACCACATCCCAGCCCGGCTCCTGCCCCACCCACTGCCCCGTCCTTCCTTCTGTCACCACGTGGCCCACGAGAGCCAGAACATGCTCGGCTCACTCGGCGTGGCTTGCTGGGAGCCCCGCCCGCGACGCCTTCAGAGGCGAGCTGGGGGCTCCGATTCTGCACTCACGCCTCTTCCCATGCAAGAATCGGGTCTCGTGGAGAAATTTAAGATGCCACAGGGAGGTAGACGAAATACTGGACTTTCAGGAGAGGACTTGACTTGCCTGGCGTGTGGCGTGGGTGGCTCTAGGAGAAGGGGCAGAGGGAGACGTGTCCTTCCCCCAGTGCGCAGCAGGTGCCGGGCACTGGGATTTGGGGATATGGGATTTTTGAAGGGTTTAATCACAGGGAGTGCAGAGGCCACTCAGTCGGAGATGGAGCTTGTGTCTCAGCAAAGTGCCAGGACATTGTCACTTGGGAGCACTGGTCACTTAAACGGGGTAAGGCTGATGGTGGTGCCAACCCTAGACGGAAAAGAAGGACTTTGTCCCACACACATGCCACCCTAATCTAAGCTCTGATGGCAGACCCTAAATGTAGGGCGACTTTTCCTTCTCGAGTCTGTTCTGCCTGTGCCCATCATAAACCAAGCCCCCAGCTGGGCCTCCCTTGCTCCTCTCCTGCAGCTCAGGGCCCCCACGGCTTCATGCCCTCTCTGCTGCTCTGGGTGGATTTTGTTTCCCCCCAACCCGGGCTTCTGTGCCTAATGCCGCTGTTCCACTGAGAGAGGCTCATGGAGGCATTTGGGGGCTGGGGCAAGGCCACAGGGGCTGACTGTGGGGGCCTTTGTTCTGCAGAACTTACCTGGCAGTTTGCACTCCGTGTTCAGTGAGGACCAGCTTGGAAGAGGAGACAGGTGTAGGGAGTCCTCCCATTTTGCACAGTTTCCGCGGTGTTCCAGATCAACGCTAAAACGACAGGAACAAAGCTCCTACTCGTAACTGACCCCACCTGTGGCCCCAGGTGCAGGAGGGCTGGGTGTGTAAGGTGCGTGCAAGGAGGGCTTCGCCTCTCCCCACCCCTACTGCTCTGGGAGGAAGCCCTGGGGGTGAGCCCCCAGCCACGGCCAGCACGGAGGGGCTCTGAGGACGCTGGAGGACTCAGCTCAAAAGCTGTTCAGCAGGACTGCATCACGACTTCCTTTTGGGACACGCAGTAAACACTAGCACAGAATCAGCCTCCTCTGTGGGGCGGCAGGACCAGGACACGCGGCAGCGCACGGGCTGCCCTGCACCAAGGCGAGACGGTGCAGGGAGTGTGTCCTCCTCAGGCCCCAAAGTCAGCAGTGAGGTGGCTTCAGATGAGGCCTGACCAAGCCGCGACCATGTCACCGGGGGCTGGTTTCTCTTGGTCTCCTCCCTTTGCCTTCCACGGCACAGGCCTGTCCTCAGGCCTCCCCTGCAGGGACACAGGTGGCTCCCAGCCAAGGGAGGCCACTAGCTTCCTGGTTCACACCTGAGTCAGGGACCTGGGTCCCATCAGCCCCCAGGGGACCCAGGAGCCCAGGCCCTGCCCAGGGGGAGGGGGCCGTGTCCTTCTGTCCCCTCCTCTGGCCCCACCCAAAGGAGCTCTTGCTGCTAGTTCCGGGCTCCCATTTTCATCCCAGGAGGGGAAGCCTCTTAGCCACTGCCCACACCTGCCTTTGAGATGATTTAATGACAATGTGCCGACCTGCGAAATTTATCTGCCCTGTGCTTCACCCCCATGGCTGCTCCACCCTCAGGGGCTGCCCTGGGAAGCCAGCAGGTCCCCAGCTGTCCCTCGTGAAGGACACACCTGGGTTTCCCTGCTGGCTCCCCCTTCACACGGCCCTGCTGGGCCTTCCCTGGGAAGGTCAGGATTACCTGGGAAAATTCACACATCCCTCCAGCATTCTGGCCTGGAGACCCCATGCCACCAGGGGCCCTGGCATCCCCCTCCTGGACCACGCCAGGTGGCTGGCTGTCACCAAGCACACCACAGTGCTGTGACTTCAGTCAGGCGAGAGGAGTCTGACATGGTTTGGAGTCTCCTGTTGAAATCCGATCCCAGTGTTGTGGGCGGGGCCTGGGGAGGGGTTGGGGCCGTGGGGCGGGGCTTGGTGCCCTCCCCAGGTGAGTGGGTTCTCGCTCTCTTAGTTCACTGGTTGTTTAAAGGAGCCTGGCACCACCCCCCTTGCTCCTTCTCTCTCCAGGTGACACACCTGCTCCGCTGCACCTTCCGCCTGGATCGGAAGCCCCCCAAGTCCTCACCAGAAGCACGTGCTGGCGCCACGCCGCTTGCAGAAGCCAGAGCTAAATACACCACTTTTCTTTCTGAATTACCCAGCCTCAGGTATTTTCTTCGTAGCAAAGCAAATAGACTAATACAGAGTGCCACACGGGGTCAGAGGGGAGAAGTCAAGGGTCATAGGCCACTGGCCAGGCCCTTTGGCTCAAAGACGCCGGCTGCTGGCGCTCCAGAACCGCGGAAGCCACACAGGGACACGGCGGTGACCAGATCCCGCTGGACAGATGCAGGCCCTGTCCAAGGAGCCCTGTCATAGAGGCCCAGGAAAGAGAGCGAATTATTGTCACTCAGCAGAAGGTACTTGGTGACCTACACCAAATGAATTTCCTGACTGTGGCTGTGAATGCCCAGGGACGTGGTCACACACCGGAGAGAACTAGGAGGCAACTGCCTGTTGTTTGACAGCCCGAGAAAGGCCAGAGGGCGCAGAGGAGGGGAGACCTGGGTGAGGGGAGGGGTCTCCTAGCCAGGTGGTGAGGTCTGTCGCACGGGAGCACACGCCCTCCCCCAGCTGCCTCGGGGAGGCCAGGCGCGCAGGCCCGTGTCCTTCCCAGCTGCATGACCCTGGGAACCTCACTTAACCTACTGAGCCTGTCTTCCCATCTGTAAAATAGGGATGTGAATTCTAGCACTTTCTTCAAGTCTTGGAGGCCATGATTCTGAGTGAAGCAGCTCAAGACGGAAAATCCAACACGCACGTTCTCGCTTGTAAGCGGGGCTGGGCTCTGGGTGCGACGGCGCACACGGAGGGAGTGACAGACGGTGAGGACTCCACAGGTGGGCCAGGTGGGGGATGAGAAATTACCTACCGGGTACAAGGTACACTGGTCGGCGTTGGTGCCCTAAAGGCACAAACATCACCATGACACGACGTATCCATGCAGCAAAACTGCACTTGTACCCCTGAAATCTATAAAAAAAATTTCAAAACATGAGTTTTTAAGTGTTAAGAAAGCTTATTGGAAGACCGACTGACCCCTGGGCCCACACGCCTGGGGCCTGGTTTGTCCCGCCTGCTTCGAACCATCCACTTGGAGAGCCAGGCTGGGGCCTGCTGCGTTGGCCTGAGGCTAGCGTCAAAGCCCGCCGTGCCCCACACCTCCCAGCACAGCAGGCCCAAGAGTCCTCAGCAGCCAGCCGCTCCCGGCCGGCATCTCCTCTTCCCTCGTCCACAGATCCTCGTCTGATTCGATGGTTCCCAACCTTTTCGGGTGTTCGATATCCACAGACTTTGAGATCTACAACTGGAGGGTAGTTATTTATATTTTTAGTACTTTCTGAGAAAACACATATAGAGAAAAAACCTCTGGGTTCCTAGGGGCTTATAAACGGCTTTGCATTTTATCAATCACGGCAGCACCGACATATCTGAGGCCTCATTTATGCTCTATGCATACCTCTGTACACACGCAACTGCACCTGCAGTCAGAAATACACCACGCGTGTGTATGTATGAATATATACACCTGCAAATACATAGCAAAGCTGGGGTGTCTAAGCACTCCAAATGCAGTGACTAAGAGAACATCGTTTACTCTTCTCTCATGATGTCCCCCTGCTGTCCAGAGGCTCAGGCCTGGGACAGCTCTGTCCCTAGGGGTCATCCAGAGACCCAGGCTCCTTCCAGGCTCTTTCTGGGACGATGGGAACCTCCTGTCCACTGTGGTCGCCAGCAGCCCCTGTGGCTGTTGGGCATTTGAATCATGGCTAGTGCAATTGAGAAAATGAATTTTGAATTTTATTTAATTCTAATTAATTTAAATAAACTGCCACATGGGGCTCGTGGCCACTGCACTGGATGGTGCAGGCGCCTCGCTGCCATCTGCCCGGCCACAGCTGGGAGCTGCCTCCCTGTCTAGACTCTGCCAGGCTGGAAGCGGAGGGCGGCTGCAGGCCGGCGTCCTGGGCCCAGGCCCTCTCCCCACGGAACTTCCTTCAGAAAATCTCATCTCGTGGTCACACCTAAGAGCAAGGAGGCAGAGGAATGTGCTCTCACCAGGTGGCAGTTCGCCAGTTACAATTATGTCACTAAGAAAGGAGAGAAGGAATTCTGCAGACAGTTATCTGTCTGAGCCAGGCTGTATAAACACAATATATATTATTTATTCTGTCCTCAAAACTAATTGGTGAGGATATGGATCTTTAAGGCCTTGGCAATAACTCCACACCCCCAGAGGCCCGCGGCTAGAGGGTGGGGACCATTTGCCCCACTCGAGTCCTCACTCATTCACAGCGCAGCTGACCCTGAGCTGTGCGCAGGGCATGGGGAGCCAGTAGGGGGTCCCTGCCCCCGGGGCACAGCCCAGCCTTCCCCATCACTGACCCATCCTGACCCCTGTGGACCCCTGGCCCCGATCCCACGGTGGGCACTAAGACATATTCTGTGTAACGTCCTGGAAGTTCCTCCACGTAGCAGGCGTCAGGACTATTTCCAGTTTAAGGCAGAATGATATTCCATTGTACGCACATGCCACACGTGGCTTCTCCACTCACCTGTCGGCGGACACTTGTGGCTTCCACGTTGCAGCCATTGAGAATAATGCTGCCATGAACATGGCGCACGGGTCTCTCTCTGAGGCCCTGCTTTCAATTCTTGTGAGTATACATCCAGAGGTGGAGTTGCTGGGTCACCTGGTAATTTATTTTCAATTTTTTGAGGAACCGTCATATGGTTTTCTACAGTGGCTGCGCCATGTAGTGCACAAGGGGTCCAATTTCCCGAACTTCGCCAAGGCACCCGCCCCTCCCCTGCAGCCGGGTCTCAGCTTCCCTGGAGCACTGTCTCGGGACCCCTCTGCAGGCTCCTCTGTCCTGGCCCCTCCTGGGAAGCTCCTGATGAGTGGGGTCCTGGACTCCGCGGACAGACAAGGGTTTGTGTGTGGAACTGGGGGGCCGGCGGGGCCGGGAAGGGGCCACTGCAGGCACTGCCTGAGGACAGTCAGAGTCACTGCTGGACCGCGATGCCAGTATGCAAAGGTGACACACGGCAAACGGCTGGAAGGCTGGCAAGGAGACCCTGGCATACGTGGACAGCATCGAGGGCCACGGCTGGCTTTGCAGGGCAAGGTGGTCCGAGACGAGCTCATGGAGACTCATCCGGCAGCGGGGGGAAGGACAGACTGGGGAGAGGCAGCCCCCGCGACAGGCCAGGACGGGCCCTGCACCTGGCATGGCGGCAGCCGGGGTGGAGGCAGACCCCGCGGGCTGAGAGTGGCCCGTGGGGTAGGCTGCTGTCTTTGGGCCCAGGCTGTGTCCTGCTCCTCAGGCTGTGGGAAAGAGGCCACACCAAGGCCACCCCTTCCCATTCACCCCATCAGCGCAGGGCACTCAGGGCTCCCGGCAATACTGCCGTGAGCAAAGGACAGCGTTCTGCTGCTGCTTATCAAGGGTGCTCACATTCACACCCCACGAGTGGGCCCTCCCGTCACACCTTGGGCCAGTCAGGAGGGAAACCAGGGAGCAGGAACCCCTGGGGGGACAGGGAGCACACCCGAGAAGCCCGACCCCCAGGGGCCCCAGGCTCTGGGCCCCGCCCCTGCCACGGAGGGATTCTCCGGAGCAACCACCCAGGACTTCATGGTTGAGAAGCCACCAGAGGGCAAAGAGTGAATGGCGGCCGCTCCCAGACCCTGCGCAGAGCCCTGGGCAGGGGCTAAGACGCCACAGCGTCCGGCCTGCACGCTTGGCTGCCTTTTCTGTGTGCTGCATGTCTTTAAAAGTGGGAAGAGCTGATGCCCAGAGAGAAAAGGAGGGGCATCCCAGGAAGCGCAGGGGCATCTGCTCTCACAGGAGAAACTCTTTTAAATTTATAATCAGGAGCCTGTGCCCTGCCCCTGCCTGCAGGGCTCGGGGTCAGGGAGGCTCTGACAAGGGTTCCAGGGCTGTCCATGCAGTCCCGTCTCAGGAAGGCGAAGACCCGGGGGCTGAGCTTCCCCAGGAAGGACAAAGACCAGGGCAAACATCCCAGGATGAAGGACAGGCCCAGCCCTTTGGCCGAGGCTGAAATTCCTCCTCAGCGCCAGGACTGCTACAGCATGTCGTCCCTTTCCATGTTGGTGCTAAGGTGCTATGTTCACATACTTATGAATACAATTACCTGTGAATTTTTAGCAACAGATGTCATGAGTGAGCAAGGAGCTGTTGCTCCACCAATCCGGAACCCCCCTTGGCTGCCCTGCAGGCCCCCCCAGCCTCGCAGCACCTGGCAGGCCACAGCTGCCCAAATACCTAGTGCAACGGGCTAGGCTTCTGGAATGTTCTTCTCTTATCCCCCCGGAGTCCTAGGCTGCTCCTTCCAGGCCTTCCTCCAGGAAGCCGGGGAGGCTGAGGCTCAGGCGGAGCTGCCGATCCTGCCCCAGCCCCCGCGGTTGCCATGGCTCGGCTTAGGCATCCCCAGCTCACAGGAAACGGCTTGTAGAATTGATGCGCGGGGCAGAATGGGGCAACGTGGAAGATGCAGATTTTTTTTAAATGAGCAAACAGTTTGGAGAACCCTGCAGAAACGAAAGAGGGAAAAGGAAGACAGTCCAACAAAGGCTAGAAGAGCAAAGAGAGGCAGGAGCAAGGTGGAGCCGGCAGGGGCAAGGAGGTGGAAGCCCAAGGCTGGGTGGCAGGGTGGGGACCCGGCATGGGCAAAGGGGCTCCTGAGGCCAGGAAAGGGGGCAGGAAGGGGCATGCAGGGCCAGACACAGGCGACGGGCGTCCAGCCCTGGGGCAGAGAAACCAGACCGGGTTGGAGGGTGCGGGGAAGAGAAACCAGACCGGGTTGGAGGGTGCGGGGCAGAGAAACCAGACCGGGTTGGAGGGCGCGGTGCGGAGCACACGACAAACAGATGAGAGTGGGAAGGGGAGTTTCATGCACTAGCAGGTACTCAGAGGAGCTAGAAACCATTCAGTCAAGCCCTGTATTTTGCAGGGTTTTCACAGAAGCTGAAGACCAAGGGGTCCAGTGGGCAGCCCAGGCCGGAAGCAGGGCCCGCCCCGCCAGGTCTCTGTGGCCAGCTCCTTCCTGGGACCTGCCTGGCTCCTTTTTAGACACCCAGATGCACTTGAATGTTGGGATAAGGAAACCTGGCAGGAGAACGGGAAATGCTGGGGGCAGCGTTAATCCCGGAGGGAAGAGACGCAGGGCAGGAGGCTGAGGGTGGCCCTGGCTGTGGACAAAGGCAGGGGGCTGGGTGCAGAGAGCAGAAACCCCGAGTCCAGGGAGGGTGGGGCTGCAGGACGGGGCCATCTTCATGTCAGGTGCCATTTCTGCATGTGACAAGCCACCAAGTTCAGGCTCACAACTTCCTCCCTCCATGTTCTCAGGGCAGTGGGAGCCGGGGCGGGTGGAGGGTGAGAGGGAGCCGGGCGGAGGGGCAGGGACAGAGACGCTTCCTCGGGGAGAGCGGCTGTGAGTGGGTCAGAACGTCTTCATTACAGGGAAGACGACGCCATGTCATCACGCAAGAACCCTTGACAGTCGTGGAGGTTTAAAAACAAATTACTGGAAAGGAAGTATTTAGGGGAAATTATACTTTTGATGTACGAACAGAGAGTCAAATTGCCCATCTTTCCATTTAGATTATTAGTTAAGTGAGGAAATAACCATGTGTTCCTCCATTCTTTTTAGTACATATTTCTAGAACTCCATGAAATTGATCTGTATTTTGGGGGCCTACCTCCCCCAAAGCACTTCACTCTGTAAAGGATCCTGGCAACACAGGACTCGAGGACCCACTGGTCAGGTCCCCTTTTGGCGTCAGAATATGAGGGGTGCTTGCAGTTAACATACTTGTAAATACCTACTTTTTAAAAATCTGCATGTTGGTCTGGAGGATTTCTTCCAGCCGTCCCGTTACGAATTTTATAGCGCTACCAGAGACGAGCACTAGGTGTTGGGCTTTTGAGATTCTGTCTGATAAAATGGATCCCCCAATTCTCCCCTAACTGAACAATTCTGTTTACGTGGTTTGGGTTTGGATTTTACATTATCAATAACTCTTTTCCTGTTTCCTAAAATGCTTTTTGGAACTTCTTGTAATTTTACCAATTGTCTCCACCATTTTAGTAACTGTAGCCAATTTACTACAGCATTTTTGAATGAAATCTCTGGGTTAGTAGTCCCTTCAAGACCAAGTGCTAACGCAGAGACAGGGGGAGACTGACCAGGCGGCGTATTAAACAGAAGCTCCAACTCGCTGTGTTGCTTTGGACCAAACACGTAGCCTCTCTGTGCTCCAGGCTGCTCTAGACAGAATTGCTCATTTCTGTTTACGTCAGAGCAGGCATTCTGCATCTGGGTCCTGGAAGCCTGGGTGGGAAAAATCCATCCTTATTTTTGCTAATCTATGTCTACCTGAAATCTATCAGTTCTTTTCCTTGTGAAATAAACATCAAGCCACAGCAGGACTTAGCAGCACCTGTGATACTTTTACGCCGCAGATATTTTCACATCATGTTATAGTTACAGGTATCCAAGAATATCATCTTTGCTCACTACTTCCGAATCCAATAGACCTGCTGCTGGATCTGGTTATTAAATATATTAGTAAAGAGAGACACATCACAATGAAAATATGTAGCTTTTTAAACCTGACTGGTTTCCTTGTAACCCTGTACACTTTATCTTATGCATTTAAATATATTCATCTTAGACAGCTATGTCCACAGCCCTCCCAGGGCTGCCACAAGAATCCGTGGCATTAAAAAATGCTGAGAAGTTCTGATTTAGGAGAATGTTTGCTACAAGTACCATGGGCTCTCTAGGGCAAAAAAGGGCGAAAAGGCAAGTTCAAAAAATAGTGTTGTTACCACAATGGTGAACAGTCAGCAGAAGAGCCATGAGGAGTAGAAGGGCTGGACTCCGTGGCAACACCCTGAAACTGTTTGTAGCCAAAGTTGTCAGTCCCCGCAAGGAGGGTGTCTGGTCCACTGGCCCCTGAGTGCTGGAAACGTGGCCACTGTCACGTGACTGTCCCCGTCACCTGGCTGCGCGGGGCTTCAGGGCGGCGTGGTTCCCGGTTCCGTGGTCTGACCCGCCTGCGCCCACGGCCTCGCTCTGCCCCAGCGCACCTCCGCGGCAAGCACTCACCCCGGTGCCCTCCTGCCTCCTGTTGACAAACATGTTCATGCCACGGTCTTTAAGAGAGATGTCACCGTGGGCAAGCCCTAGTCCAACTGTCTTAGTGAGCAGCAGCCGCGCGGCCTGGGAAGGCCAGGTCTTCCGGAAGGAGAGGCTTCAGTGCTGACGCCTCCCACGTGTGGGCGCTGGGCCCAGCAGCCAGTCCTGCCGACACCTACTCCCGTTTCCAGGGCCTGGCGCCTGGGCAGGGAGGACAACACTCCCAGGCCGGGGACTTTCTCCACCTCAGAGGCACCGAGGGAGGCAGGCTGGCACTGCAGGGTCAGGAATCTGCCTTCCACCTCGCGCACTCCAGGCCCAGCTTATTCATCCACCAGGTGGAGGAGTAATAGTATTTCTGCACAAGGTTGTGTGAGGATGAAATAAAACGGTGCCACAGGGGGGTTTATAAACTGTAAAGGGCAGTGCTCACGTTCACCCCCATCACTGCGGTAACAGGAACTGTGGAGCGCTGGCCGGACCCCATGGTCCTGCTGAGGAACCCTGGAGGGCAGGGTTTGGGAGCAGACATTCCCGGTGCTGGGACTGAAGACAAGGGAGTTCCCAGGGCAGGACTCACCTGATCCTCACTTACGGTGCCGGGTCCCCCGGGAGGGCTCAGACAGAGTCACTGGAAGTGTGGCCCTAGTCTCCCCGAGACCCTCCTGGAACAGCGAGAAGGCCTGGCAGGACAGGCAGAACCTCAATGGCCCCAGCCATGGCCCCTGTCACCATTGTCAGCCACTGTCACCCATTTCCCAATGCCAGTACCCTATGTCCCGGAATGAGGTGCTTCCACCTCTGCAATTCTATCTGAAGGAATTTTTCTTGAATTTGCTAAATATTCACTTACAAAGATTAATCTCTCAGGCCGGGCGTGGTGGCTCATGCCTGTAATCCTAGCACTCTAGGAGGCCAAGCCGGGAGGATCACTTGAACTGGGGAGTTCAAGACCAGCCTGAGCAAGAGCGAGACCCCGTCTCTACAAAAAATAGAAAAATTAGCCAGGCATGGTGGTGCATGCCTGTAGTCCCAGCTACTCGGGAGGCTGAGGCAGGAGGATCTCTTGAGCCCAGGAGTTAGAGGTTGCTGTGAGCTAGGCTAATGCCACAGCACTCTACTCTGGGCAACAGAGTGAGACCCTGTCTCAAAAAAAAGAAAAGATTAATCTCTACATTGCTCTCAGTAATAAAACCTTGAAAATAATCTAAATGACCTAATATAGGAGGTTAGTTAAATAAATATGACATAATACGTGAAGTAAATCCTTTGCAGCATTAAAATTTATGTTGTAGAATTATATTGAATGAATATGAACAGAAATTCATAATACATTGAGTGAAAAGGCCAGTCCTAAAACAGTAGCTAAGCTATAACTTTGTTTACATAGACACATATGCACATATTTGCATATATTGGATGCAAACAGTTATCTGGGTGATGGGATTTGGGAGAATTTTTAATTTTCTTATTTTTAAAATCTGTATTTTCTAAATACATGTATTTCTTGTAATTTTTCAGAAAAAAATACAATTTTTTGCATTTTTCTTTTTCTTTTTTGGTCTGCTTTTAAATAAAGAAATGCAAGCTAAAGAGGCTGACGGCCCTTACCCTTTGCAGTTTTCCTGGACGGGGCAGACTGAGGGGGCAGAGTGCTGCCCACCCTGTCCAGGCCTGGCCGCGAGCTCCAAGCACACCTTTGCAGGATCAGGCGCCGAGGGGTCCCACACGGGGCCCGCAGGCCGCCTGCTGCTATGCAGGGCATGGGGACGGCCGTCTCCAGCCAGGGCCAGGAGGCCCTTAGGAGATCGTGGGTTGGGTCTCTACAGAGTCTGGAGGAGGAAGACGCAAACCTGTCCACTGGTGGGTGGGAGGCTGAGGAGGTCGGGCCCGGGCTGCACCAACAGACCCTGCCAAGAAGCTCCACACAGCGAGATCCCGACGACAGAGAACCACTGCCCAGGGCCCTCAGTTACTGGCCCACACCAGGGATGCTCCTGTGCTGGGCCCTCGTAGGGAAAGTGGCCAGGCCACAACTGGCCATGGGCACTTAAATAGATACAGGTTAAAAACTCTAAAGGAATCAAAGAGATTCCATTTCCTCTCGTGCACCCCTATCACCCAGCACCGTAAGAATCTGAATTAGCAAATAAAAATGAAGTGGTTTCTACTCTATTGAAAGTTAGCAAATACAGGATCTTACAGTCAGAGTTTGCATTTAGCTGGAAATTCAGTAACTCCCGTCCTCCAAGCCCGCGGGCCTGGCCCTGGGCACTCACAGTGGCGTCTCAGGGAGGCCTGGGAATCCCCGACACTCTTAGTCCTCCCGCAAAACCAAGACCCGACCTGAGCTCAGGAAAGTTCTGCAACATGGCCAGGGACACTCACCTTCGTTTTTGCCCAGGACAAAGTCCGGCTGGGGCCAGAGAAGCTGGGAGGGAGCCAGGGGTTCAGGTGGCCGACGCGGGGCTGGAGGGAGGCCCCTCCCCGTCCTCCTGCCAGGCACTGGGTCTTCCTGATGTCACCCCAAGCTCAGGCGAGAGACTCCAGGGGTGTCCATTCCTTCCTCGTGTTATTAGAGTTCTCGGCCTGGCCTCCTTCCCTCACTCCCACCCCTGGCCACTGACCAAAGAACTCTTTCCCGGTGACTGTTCTGCCACTGCAGTGCTGTACCTTGGCATCCCCTCCCTGCCCACAGCCAGGCTCTCCTCGGCCTCTGCCCTCCTCTGCGCCCCCAGGGCATGAGTCCCGGCGAGCCCGGGGAGAGGCCACCCTCCACGGTACAAGTCCCCGCCGCCCCCCCAGGCCTCCTCCTGGCCACTGCACATTCCCTCTGCTGAGGCCGTGGTGCCCAGCCTGGCCGTGGGGGTGCCCCTGCCCACGAGGACCTCTTTGTGCCCCTTCTACCGTTTTTCACATCCTTGTGGGCACCCGGCATGAGGCCTTGTGACACCCAAGTGCTCCGTGCTCATTTGCTTACTGCGCACAAGCCCGGCAAGGCCAAGGGCGAACTCCGAGTGTTGAGAACAGTGTGCATCGCGACCTCCCGGTGGCTGGGCGGTCGGGGGGCCGCTGGGACTTAAGTCCTGTGTGGGGAGGGTTAACGGAGAGGACCAGAAAGGGGGAAGGAGTGACCCAGATCCACCGGCCCGACTGTGCCCACGTCCTGCAGAGGCTGCTGCCCCAGACCACCTGGAGGTCCCCACCCTTCCGTCAGACTCTGCAAGACGGGCTCTGCGGTGGCTTCTGGGCGCGGCGTCCCCCGTTGGAGCACACTGAACTCTCAGACCTACGTATGACGCCGGATCTACCGCCCAGCCCCGGAGAAGAGCCCGGGCTGCCCGGCTTTCTGGGGCCCGCGTCCGCGTGAGGACGGGCGGATCCGCACTCCTCCCTCGGACGGGGCTTTGCGCCCTTGGGACCCACACGGACCGGGCTGAGGAGAGCTGGCGCTCAAGGGCACAGGGGGGATGGCGAGGGAACCCGACACCACAGACAAAGGGGCTGGCAGCCGTGCCCTGCCCTCCCCGCCTGCGCCTGGGCGCGGCCCCCATGGACAGCCCTGGGCCCGGGCGCTGTCACTTAAGCCATGTCCTGCACAGGAGAAAACTCCCAGCACCCGGGAACACGTCACTGGGAACTAGAAGCGCAAGGACTAGAGAAACTAAGGTTTTCTTGGCTCTGAGATGCGTCAGCAGGTAGAAGGAAAAGCATTTCTTAAAAAAAAAAACCCCGACTGAGCTTCCCTGAGCCCTGGCGAAGGCCTCCCATTAGTGTGGCAAATCGGCATCTCGGATTTGGCTTCGTTTCCGGGTGTTTGTCGTAAGACCCACGCGGCTCCCAATCGCTTAGCTTCTTCCGACCCTGACACCCCTCTTTCTACGGAAGGACCTTGCTTTAGGGCCGGTGGGGGCCCGGGAGAACCCTGGAGCCTTCTGTGGTTTGGTAAGAGAGGATCACGACACCCCCAGGGGCACTCGCCAGCTCCGCCGGGCGCGGCTGGCCCAGATCCCGGGACCTCGGGAGGCCAGAGGTGTTTCCACGCCCAAATCTGGGGTGCAGCACCTGCAAAGTGCACAAACGGGCTAATTCGCGACATCTCCTGCGCGTCTTAGGGGGTATTGCTTCAAAACGCACACACTTGCGACCCTTTAATCTTAGGGCATTAATATTTAATCATGGCTTTGATTGCATATAAAGGCAGTTCAAGGGTATATTTTCACCTAAAGGTCTAATAATTTAATAACACTTATTGAACCCACATTTGTATTAAATCTGTTTTAAAACCACATTGCCTTAAATAGGGTCCATTTTTCACAGGGATCGAACAGCCTATTTTTTGTTCTCCACTTTCTCCTACAAACCCTACGGCAGGAGGTGCTTCATCCGGGCCCTCTGATGAAGAACAACAGAGCCATAAAGATCCTTTCTACCAGACAATGGAAATGGCCTGATTGAAATCTTCTCCCTCTGCTGACACCGTGTCACCTCGAGGATTACAGTCACCCTTCATCGGCCGGTATCAGAGCACACGCTGTGGAGGAATCCCCACTTGTTCTGGAAGCTGCTGTGAGGCAAACCCTTAATACAAAATGTCAGGAGCACATGCTAACTCTTCAGGTGCCAACCTTGCTAGTCACGAAGTTTGAACCTGGCATTAATATTTTAACGTATCGCTTACAGGATCTGCCCGAGTCCCAGCCACGCTGGAGTAGCTGATATCAGGCATCCACACTGCCTCATGTAACCTGCCTTCCTTAGACAGTTGCCTGAACCCTCCTCAGCTCTCGGGGAAGGTTATGAGCCTCCGAGTGCTTCCTGGATCCACCACGTTTGTGACTCTAGAAAGTTACCCCGCCCTGTGGCTTCGAGGGACCAGGACCATCTACTTAAGTGCTTACCTCACTGCAGTGGGCTTTACCTAGCACTGTTATGTTTTGGGGGGGATACAGTGTGATTTATGGTTTCTTGAAATCCATGTTCCATAATAATGACATATATGATGAGATTCTAACATATTTCCAGTGTAACCTCAGTGTTTTTGTTTCCTGGAGACTTATTAGTAGATTATGTTTTGCAAATGTCTTGCTGTTCCAGGTGGAATATTTTTAATGTTCATTGTAATTTAGAGCCCATTTTTTTCTTTCGTGAAAATCTTGAGATAATTCGTCAAGATATGGAGCATAGGAATGGTTTGTTTTCTTTAAGGAATTAAAAAAATTTCCAGGCCGGGCGTGGTGGCTCACGCCTGTAATCCTAGCACTCTGGGAGGCCGAGGCGGG
>CM052437.1:183132502-183153592 GCA_028533085.1 Varecia variegata
CCACCTCGTCTCCTCCGCTCAGAGCAGGTGGGGCAGAGGACCCTTTCTCCTCAGCAAGTCCACGTCCAGGGAAAGGGCAGGAAGTCAAACTCCGACGGAGAACAACAGCATTTGCTGCATCCTTCCTAAGTAACGTCAGGGCAGAGAATTTTTACCGCTTCCATATTTCCATTTCATTTATGGCATTTGGTCTTTTTATCCACTTAGTTTCTTGCTCTAAAAGCAAATCTGAGGAATTTAGGAGACTTATAAGGGGGGATTAAATTAGAGAATCATAAAAAACACTCTTGTATCTAACAGGTATATTTTGATTGTGATGATTTAATATTGTTATTTATATCTTGGTATCAAACTATGCAATATGCTATTGAGTGAGATTCAACACATTTAAGGTTAGCTCACAAATTCATATCAAATTTTAAAACACACCACAAGATCACATCAGAGAATGGCTTTTTCTCACATTTCATCACAATCTGAATTTTTAGACTGATTCATAGTTTAAAATTTTTATTTAGATAAAGTTATTACATGTATGAATAAATATCAACCTAAACTGAGAAACAGACATGAAGAATATAACCAGGGCTTGTCTTCGTAAATAAAGTATTGATCTTCCCCATTTGGGACTTTGGCTCAATTCCACTTTCCAGCCCTCAGTGAAATGGATTCATCGGTCTTGCTTATTCTTAGCAAACAGTAATCCACACAACAAAAAATAAACTCTGCATCCCAGCCAGTCTGGTCTTATCTTTATGAGAGCAGGTTCACACAAGTCTTCATGGAGACCCAGACAAACATCTCATAAAAGTACAGTTCGAAACCATCCAGCCTCAAACCTGTCTTTTCTCCTTATTATTTTAATACCTATTATAGCCCTGCCCCGTGTTTCTTCAGGAATTTTTCTTGGACCTAGAATTAGGTAGATTTTCATCAACTCTGAGAGAGTTTTCTCTCACACCCCAGTGTTACTTTATTTCTTTTGTTTTTATTTTTGGAGGTTTTTTTCCTGGCTTTTTGTTTTTATTTTTTGGGGCCAATAAATGTCATTTAAAAGGCAGGAATGTGGTTAGGCAAGATGTTAAACTGAGAAGCTACTCTAGCTCATTACTGTTCATTGGCAAAGCAGGGACCCTAACAATGACCCGGAGGGAAACTTAGGAATCACTGCAGCCACGAGAAACCCAGTGGCTTGTGTATTATCACTCAGACGTGACTCTAATCTGTAACTTAGTAAATGACAGATATTTATATGAGTTTAGCAGGTTTGATGTGGAAAAAATTTCTGGAAAGAAAAAATACACAAGTCAGGAGACATTAAAAATCTTGCAAGACTCAAGACCATTTTTTACTGGGAAATAAAAAAAAAATGAAAATGGTATTTAGCAAAACGTTAGATATTCACTATAAAAGTCAAGATGCCAGGTTCTCTCCATTCAAAGCAAAACAGCAGCATTAAGGAAAAGCATGCCTCAGTGGAAAGGTACACCTCTCCATGTCTGTTTAGGCTATAAACAGGAGCACACATTTTCTTAACTTCTATGATTAGCATTAGTGTTGTCTATATGTGAGAATTTTTAATGACTGCCAATGAGAGTATGAAAACAAGGCAGTGACACTTCCACAATTACAACTGCTACATTTAGCACAGAAGCGTACTTAATGCCACTGTTTCCAACATGTTCTCCTGAAGGTCACCAATGTTTTAAGAAATAATGTTCCTGGTTAGGACATTTACCAAGAAAGCCCAAGTTACGAAAAGGTTTATGACTTACTATTTCACGTGCCAAATTAATCTTAGATAGATACATTTAAATAAAGATACCCAGACTATTTTTAAATAATAATTTTACTACCCTACTGGAAAATAGAGCTAATTATCCTTAAATGCTATGTCCACTGCCTATCAGCTAGCGTGCAAACTCATTGGGTTATGGAGGGTCTATAATACTTAAGCAGTTGCAGACATACCAAAAAAGCACACATTTTCTCAGTTTCCCAAATAATTAAGTGACATTAACTTAAAATATGAATTTTAATAAAAGTTGAAGGGGGGGGTTGGAAATCTCTTCCTCTTAATTTTGGTAAATTTTCCTAACTTTAAGAAATGTTTCCTGCTGGAGTCAGCTGAACTGTACACAGTGTGTTTTCTAGGCAATTACATAACAACATGGCAAACAGTTTTAGTCTAGACAGGAAGAATTTGCATCATTTGACCCACTCAATTCTCACGCACAATAAGGAGGATTTCTGTTTAAAAACAGGTGTAGACTATGCCCTGACATTTTAGATAATTGAAGTTGGATTCCACTGAATGGAAATTTAACAGAGATGATAAAATGTCCAAGAGGGACTATTACTACACTGTGTATTATGTTACGTGCAGTCAAAAGGTAACTTCCCCCTAGGTCCCACCCCCTCTTCCATCTCCACACCTCCAGAAAATATCTCTGTAGAAGAATGATTGGTTATTTAGCAGTAAAATCTACACATTAAATGTTAGCCAAAAATCTTTACCCAAAAAAATAAAAAAAAAGAGAGAGAGTTCGGAGTAAAACAAAACGTGGTCACTAGTGTCATCTTTTAATATATGATGTAATAATAAATCAACTTTCTTAATCATTTGAACTCAGAATGCATGCTTAAGAGAGACCAATGTGATTATTGTTCACTGTAAAATATTCATTATTTTTATGCATTCCACTAAATTTTAGAGATAAAGAAGTTTTTAAACTTATGGTTTTTAGAAATTTAAATTTCATTTCTGATAAAAAGTGGCCTTGTTTCCTTAACCAATAGCCGTATCGAACCCAGAAGAAGACCAAATTTGGAATTCGTGGCAATATATTTCCTTAAATTTGTGGCCAGTAAAGTATTTGAGAAATGAAATCAAGTTCTCATCAAATGGCATGCTACACTTGCATACGTGCACATACATTTGCTACAAAGTATTCAGTACACGTTACGAAATCCCTATTTTGTTTATGTAATGGCTTCACTTTTTTTCCCCAATGCTGAATTAAATGCTTTATTGCCAAGCCTGTTTTCATCAAAATCTGCAAAGGTAATTTAAGTTTTATATTCTCCTCGGCTTCATCTATAGAAAGACTCATGGTTTGTCATGATGCCAAACAACAGATTTTCAAACAAATATCAACATGAGACGAACATGGCATAAACAAAAGATGAAATTTCTAATCGTGAAAGACAACATGCAAACATAAAACGCAGACATTGACCTTTGGGATGTGACTTTACTTCTCTCTCATAACTAGTAGCATGTCATTCCTAGAGGTCAGTACGACTAGTAGAAGTTTCACACAGATCTGGAAGAAAAAATTAAATAGCATCACTATCGCATTAAATACCAGCCCATGAAGTCAGTTATATTATGCAAAAAGTATATTCTAGTGGAAGCATGTTTTTTAAACTTCCGTTATGAAAATTTTCAAATGTAGACAAACGCAGAAAGAAGGGTATAAACTGGACCCTAAAGCCAGCTTCCACAGTGATCAACACTCTGCCATTCTTGTCTCATCTTTCAGTCTTTTTTGGCTGCAGCATTTTAAAGCAAGGCCAAGGTACTGTGTCATTTCGCCCACGGCTGTGGGAGTATTTCAAGAAGACCTGCTCAGAGATATTTCGCAGCTTGTAAGGGGCACAGTACACTCGGCATTTAATCCAAAGACCAGAGAGGCAACTAGAGTCTTTGATACATACCACTTTTCCAACTGGAAGCGATTAATGCCAACTCTATTGAAAAAGGCTATGGATTATTTTAGCTAAATAATTTATTTAAAATATGCAAGCCTTTGAAAGTAATAATTTTATATAACAGAATCTAACACCCCCATAAGCATTGAGAAGTCTGTACAAAAAGGTAAAAATGTTTTTACTTTAAACATAAGCTAAACATTTCTAGATACTCGATGTCATATTGATTTATTGCATCCAAAATGGTTATGTGGCTAGTCCATCAGGCATGACGCTTTTAAATGTTAAGATCTGATATCAAAGCAGAAGTGATGTACACAGAATATATTTCTGTACTTATATGTATACCCTCATGCAGTCTATTTAACAAATACCTCCACAGACATTCATTTATAATCTAGTGGTATGTCTGTACCTTGAGTGGAACACAGCTGTACTTTTAATCATGACCTTATATCATGTTAAGATTCTGACCATTTTGATGTCTTCAAGACACCAAAATCACAATTTGGAGAAGCCTGGGTTATGTGCTACAAGATGCTCCAGCAGAACAATCTAATGACCTTACTCTTAGGTTTTGCCTAGCAAGAGACTAGGAGAAGAATAACCTCCTATTATCCTGCCTCATACTCGAAGAACAGAGCGTATTTGATAATGTTTATTATCAAATTATTCTATCCAGGGTCTAAAATTGTAATGCACCCACAGATTCATCTGCAATCCTACAACCATTCACTAAGATCTTTTTTTCACTCATCAAAAATGTGACACCTAATGTTTATGAAAATCTCATTGATGTGTTATTTTTTAATCCAAACACAGTTATCTGAAATTTGACATATGTTTTCTCCATTTCTCTCCATTTATTTTTGTGTGTGTGGGTGAATGTTAGAGCATTAATATTTTGAAGATTCTGTAAATGTGCCCTCGCTTGTTTATGTACAATAATAATAAATAAGTCACAAATAAGTGAAATGATCTACATTAAGTAGAAAAAAAGCAAAATCCACATATAAAGTATAGGAAGGGATTAAACTGCCAATAAAATCTCCAGGTCTACAAATATCTATTTTCTAGATAATTATTTATAATCCCAAAAGTAATATGTGAACATCCTAACAGCTTAGTATAGTGTCTTGCACATAGTATACACTCAGTATATGGTTATTGTTTAACCTACGGTTTTAGAGCTTGCCATGCGTGCACACACACGTACACACAGGCACATCTTTAACACATTTAAACTGTGGAGAGCATGTCATAGCAGAGTTGTTGTATATTAACAAGGTGAAGTATTGCCTTTACAAAGCAGAGTGTGAGTGTCACACTCTATTAGGAAATGTACTACTTGTATTCTAGATTACGTCTGAGTGCATCTGGAGTTTTTCTATGATACAAAAGTGTCACCTTGCACACAGTTGTCTAAACCATCCCAATATAGTAAAACATAGTAATTGTTTGTTGCTGCATCATGTATTGGAGTTTTTATCATCGATGTATCGCCTTAGCTTTTCCTTGCAAAACTTTTTAAGTTTGAAAAAACTCTCTTCCTTGTTACTGTGTTGTTAACTTACTTCAACAGTGGGTTTTGTGGGGCTTTTTTATTTGTTTTTTTGCAGGGTGGGGGAGTCTAGTCTCTTTTTAGGATTAATTTATTCTCTGTTTTTAACTTATGAATGGTTTAGAACATCCATAAATATGTTTCATGAGGAAACACGACCTAAAGAATTCTCCCCACCTCACCGTGCAGCAGCCAGGTGGCAACTCACACTTTTGAGTGGTTACTGTTCACTCTCAACAGTTCTGTTTATAGTAGAAACTACTTCATCGGTTTTTAAAAAATCAAGTGTCAATTAAGAATGATCTAATCATGCTTTATCTTCTACCAGCAATATTGTACGTATCTTAGGTTTATTGGTTAAGCTTGTACTTTCTCAAGGTTGATGTTAATTTTATCCCAATTATGCAGAAGGAATGAAGACAGGTAGTTAATATTATTGAAATTAAGTGAAATTGCTGAACTTGGGAGCAGAGTCTTTCCCCAGAATCTTATTATTTGGGCAACAGTTGCCATAACAGTTGGTGAAACTCTCTCAAGTCCTTTTGGAACATTCGAGTGAGTGTTCATGTAGCAAATGATTTGCATTTTGTCACAGACGATGATGACATGGCCAAATCCTTTATGAGGAAAAAACAGGAAAACCAATATTTCAAATATTGCTCATCACATTTTTGATTATTTCTTAATGCATACGAACATCTCTGGATGGTTTGAAAGACTTCAAAAACAATTGGGAAGTTGTGGCTACGAACATCACAAATTTCTACAAATATACCTGACATCAAAGAAAAAAATCCACAAACTCCTGAACAAGCCTGACTACATCATTTCACTGCATGCTTCTGCAAGCTCCCTTAAAACTGGATTTTAAACAGAAAGCAATCCAAATATATACACAGAGCAAGAAAAATTTACCTGTTCTATTAAATGGGAGATTTATGTCCTTGTTTAGTAACTTTTGATGACACAAATATTTGTCTACAAATGTGCAGTCACTATTATTTTAAGGGCTTTGGCACTAAATTTGATGCAATGGATACAGGTGTATTATACTTTATTGTAAACAACTGCTAAATGCTAAATGTCTCAAGCTTCCACGTTACTTAAAAGTATTCCACTGGCTTTAAATCATTGTCTTCACATTATTTCCATTCATTTTTTCCCAAAGATATTTTCAAAGAATGCACAGTTTCTACTCCATTCTCATAAATGTATTAAACAAGTTTTCAAAGGACGTAACTGAAGATCTGTGTTCAGTCCACCAGATGGGAGGGCCAGTGATAACGTCTTTCAACTTTGTGTACAGTAAATAAAGTTCTGCTCATTGTTTCTAGCTTCTGAGTGTGTGTACGTGTTTAAGAATACGAGTTAAGTATTACTTTCTACCCTCTAAGCCACAAAAAAATGTATTAAATATATAGAGGAAAGGAAGCTGAAAAATAATATCTAGCACCCCTCCCCCAGTCAAACAAAAAAACTTTTAAAATTTCTTACAAAGTTAAAATCCCACCTTCTGCTGGTGTGGTACATATTCAAGTCATAAAATGAGATTCTTCCTTCCTGATCCAGAATAGAAAAGCCAATCTCTAAAACTTTTTTAAAAAGAAGGGGCTTTGCACTCTTTTCATTCTGAACAAGAATTTGGTTCCCAACAATTGGAAATCAAGAATGTTTGAATGCATTTAAAATGTGGAGGAAAGAAAGTGTGAAGAGGGAAGCCACACAGCCCTGAGATTCCTGTTTATCTGCTCTCTCTCACGGTGTCATTTCTGATTCAGCGGAGGCCGCAGAGCCCTGAGTCAGAGCCGCGGGCTGCAGGGAGGCAGCGAGGCTCTAGCTGCAAACAAGATGCTGCGCGGCGGAGGGGAGCATGTTACATCAGACACAGTACCTGATTTCTCACTGCACAGCTTGTCAGCCAGATAGTGTGCCTCCTGGGCGATAAGTGAGAATATTTCATCTTCATACTCTTCTATTATAGTTTCACACTGCAGAAACATAATAACAACACTGTGTATAGACGCACACTCACTGGGCACCTTGTTAGGAAGGACTTAGTAACATTTTATTAGCTAAAAATATGAAATTATGTAGCCAAGGTGGTCCATTTTTCTTAGCCCTTTTGATTTAATACATCATCGCATGGCATTAACCCTTTTCCCAGAATGTTAATTGCATCATTTTCCTGGGACTTAACTGATTAGTCGTGTCAAAAGACGTGAGGCTCAGGAATAAACCTGGCTCTACTTGTTTCTCTTCCTTAACCTGGAATGCAAGTCCTGGGAGGCAATGGGCCTCCTATTTAGGGAGCTGAAAAGTCTTAGTTTTTTTAATTAAAAAAAAAATGTAAAGAACACAGCTCCTTGAAATGGTTAAACCAGTTTCCTTCAGATTTAACATAATAATCCACTTTGTGGCTTGAAAGTGTGAAAACAATTAAGCCTTCTGAGCAATCAAAACAAATGCATCTTCAACCTCACTGTGGAGAACACGCTTGACAGTTACGTGGGGAAGTTTCTTTCACAGCGTTTAGAGATCCATCCAAAATTTCACTTCACTTTCCAAAAAACTCTGACATTTCAGAGAGGCGGGAGCTCAAATTTGCTCCTGCATTTGAAAATCTTAAATTCTAACTGGAGTATGTTTCTTTGTTAAACAGCTATAGATTACACTTTTAGGAATTGTGAAGTTACTGAAAGGCATTTACTAGAGACTTGTAAATCATTTTCTGAGTTCATTAAGCAAGACTCTAAAATTTTTTAAATGGCACTTAAAAATATTTAAATTCAACTTTAATGTGTTTATTTAAAACCTGTGAAAGACAAACACACTCATTGCCATTCCTATTCCACGGTACTTTTAACCCTGATTTATTGCCCTTACTTTTTAATTAAAATGAAATCTTCAAAAGTCAGCTAAAGCCTTCATTTCAAGGTTTTAGCATGCCTGACATTTTGGTCAATGTGTGAACTTAATACATTTTTAAAACAGGGCTGCCCATCACTTTGTCTGATTCAACAGCACTGAGTAAAATGAAATATATTGCAATATATTTTGCCAGGCACATTCTAGCAAGCCAGGGGCCAGCATCATGAAAAATAAACATTCTCCTGGAAGGAAATTTGGCATCAAGCCAACTCTCATACCTAAGCCTTTTGTTTAACTTAGTTTGTGCTAGAATACTTGCGTTAACTCAGGGGGAAAAGTCTCTCTCCTCTGTGAAGCCTTAGGAAAAAAAGGGGTGATTGTGTCACTCTCCTTCTACCATTTGGCTATAAATATTTGAAAATGACATTCATTTTAATTTGTATTTTAACCTAGAAACCACAGCCCCTGATTCCTTATGTGGAAACCTGGGAGAGACCTTCCTTGGCAACAGGACCGACAGAGCCTACTCCCACGTCCCCACCCAAGCAAAATGGTTTGAACAAAACATGGTGCAACTGCATTTTCAAGTCACTGGGGTTTATGAACAGCACTTGCTGTAAAATACCACTTAAATGTCTCCATTGATCCCCACAAAATAGCACAACCCCTTAAGGGTCTCAGAAGGCAAGTTACTAAATGCATGGTTAACGCTGAAAAAGCAGCAGGACTACAAAGTAAACAGGTGATGTTTTAATGTGCATTTCGATGTTCAGTGTCTAGAAACTCACAACAAAAGAGCAACAATCAACAAAAAAGAGCAACAAAAAACTGTGCATCAGTCATGTGATTCATCTTCAAAGAAGAGAGCTTACCGCAAATTTCAAAGGTCTGTAAGCATCAGAATAAAAATAGAATTTTTTAAATTCTTTGTATATTTTGTCTCCTTTCCTTGGAGCGAATCTCTTGAAAGTTCTCTCCTTGGTCACAGGGTCTTCTTCAAGCTTGTAGTCGTTCATTCGCTCACAGACTTTATCCAGAAGGTCTGTTAGGAATGCCTCGGACTGGGCCGGGGAAATCTAGGAAGAAAAACCCGCAAGGAGACTTCATGCTTCATGCTGATACGACTTCAGAGAACTCACTCCAGTGAGTACATACGAAAACATACCACCCCCGTTAATGCAGACACGTATTATACGATATTTATACTTTCCTAATATTTATAGTTATATTATTCACATAATGTAAGGGGCTATCTTAAATTCTAGTTTTAAAAAGTGCATGTATATGAAAGCGGACAGAAAAAAACTTACATTCAGACTAGAAACTCTACAACTATATCCACACACATATAATCATTTTTAAAAGTCATCGAACATGCAGAACAAAGCGCGAAGCACGGAAAATGGCTCTTATCCATCTACTCGTCAGTCTGGTTTCAGAGCCCCCCTCACTTCGTGGAGAAGTTGGAGACGCCGAAAGTCTTGCTCTGCGTCGCCCGTCGGCCCGTCGGTCCCCTCGGTCCCCTGGCCGCAGCTGCGCGACGCCCGGGGCTAGCTGGAGTGGGGCCGGAGGGACAGGGCGGCAGTGTCCCCGCGCCCCTGGCCTCCGCGCGGCCCTCCGGGACCAGCTGGCGCACGGCCCGCGCCTCTCCCTGCGGAGCCCGGCGAGTGCAGCGGGACCCTCTGGCCACCACCTCCGCCCCGGGCGCGGGTCAAAGAGCACCCTCGCCCTTGGTAACCGAGACAAAAACTTCGGGGCCGTCTAGACAGGTCAAGGTGCAGGATGCTGCGTCCCCGCGGCTCCTTCCGGAAGGGGCGTGGAGCCGCCAAGGGCACCGGGACCGCGCCGCAGCCCGCGGCCTTTGCGGGCTTTTTCCCTCTCCACCCTCTGCTGATCAAAGTAGGAAGTTTGCATGACAACCGCAGAGAAAGGGGCTGAATCGCAAATGAACTCGATTTCTGCAGTGTTGCTATATCCAGCCTCCATTGTCCCCTTTCAGGCGCAGTATGAACCCTTCCGGTGCCAACGACCGCGCCGCTTTCACAGGCGCTCGGGGCTCACAAAGGGTCTCCGCGCTTCACCGCCATCTGGCCGCAAATCTGATCTGCCCGAGCGGCAGCATTAACTTGAAAGCGGGGGGTTTGTGTTCTTTAAGTCTAGGGCCCATTATAACCCACCGCAGCATCACCGCTGCGGGCCCCCAGTTGCAATAAGGAGCCAACTTTGTAAAAACATTTGAAAAGAGACTTGGGAAGAGGACAGAGTAAGAGAATCCATCAGCTGCACCTACCACGTGCACAGGTAATGATATCGCTGGTTCGCCCCCAAAACTGCTTTCAGGGCCCATGCATTCAGATTTGCAGTCAAATACTTTATGGAACTAGAATTTAGTTCCTCATTTACTTACTAAAATATCAAGTCTTTTAAGCTCATTAATGTTTTAATTTTTTAAAATGTCTGCAGTCAAAAACTGTAACATAAGTGGCTCGAAGTGCACACTGCAAACACGAATTGCACTGATCTGTGCTTCGACCACTCCTTGCAGGCAGAGTCGGCTGTAAACACATGCAACACACAATACACAGATTCACAAACAAAACTGAAAATCTGTTATTAATTTACAGAAACTAAGGAATAAACATGTATTTGCCACTGGAAAAGTATAAAATGCAGAGATAAATTCTTAAATTACAATTAATCAATGCAGATCATTACCAGAAAGATTCTGGGGTACCCCCACCATGCATGTGTTTTAAGTATTCTGCCCTTATCTGATAGGTACACAAGATATTCACAGTAGTTTCTGGGTATCCACAGAACAGCATTTTACTTGAAAGTGAAGAGTAGAATCTTTCATTTAAAAAATCTAACTATAATCAAGAAATTCATCATCTCTCCCCCTTCCTCCTTCCCCTCTCTTTCCCCCATCTGCAAAGTAAACACACTTGACGATTGGGGGATGGGGAAGACAGAGGTGCCAGGAGGGTGATGGCTGGGAGACGGCTTCTAGAAGCTCAGCCCTCCTGGAACACCAAACTCCCTCCTAATGTAACACGTAGTTCACCTTGAGCAGAGGCCACTCTAGAAACTATTTTAAAAAATTGACCAAACATTATGAGCTGTTTGTAAAAATTGCTAAGCATAAAAGTTTTGAGTGAAATTATGATGTTCATGTGTGGAAGGCCCTTCACAACCTACTTCCTGGCATTTTGAAAACAGTCCCCCATGTTAAAACTTTCCACCAAACGGTGGATTGTTTTTCTTATTTTGAAAGTATAATTTTACATGTTTGAATGTAGTACTATTGTGCCTATTTTAACACAAATATATTATTTCAATGGATCAAAGTGTGAATTTCTGTAATTTTGTAAGTCTATGAAGGCTGGCTGGCTTTCTGATGTAGGGAGCTCACCTTTGGAGTAAACATTCTTTAAAAGTAGAAAATGTTTGCTGGTGGATAGCTCAGAAGAACACTACATGACAATGTTCACTAGACACAGGATGGGGAAAACAGCCAATATGAGCTAGTAGAGTTCATTTTACAGAATATTTAAAAAAGTGTTTGATCTTAAAAATCCCAAAGCATCAGATTTTTTGAGTAAATATTTAAGAAAAAGATGCTTATACATTGCAGCTCTTTATACATTAAAATGTACACGATTAGAGTTTAAAGTGATACTGCTTAGCTAACTACCTTCAGTAAATTTAAAGATTGTTCACAGAATAATTGAGCTTCTCCCCCCTTAAAGTGTTTTGATTATAAGAGTGCAATAGGTATTGGGACAAGTGGAATAAAACTAAGTCTTCCTTTCTGTACTGTGCAGATTTTGAATAGTACTTGTCAATAAAGCATCTCCGATTGTAATCTTACAGGAGCGCTGCCTCAGCCTCCAAGGAGGGTCTCAGAGATACTAACCTCATTACAATATGAATGAAAAGGGCTGCCATCCTCGGCTCTCCTGACCAAGTCACTGGCACACAGTTTTCTTATCTGCCATTGCTTTTACCCACGGACTTGTTAGGGACAAGTTACAGATATGAAAATGATCCCTGAGAATTTCATTGCTATCTTGGAGGACCCCTATCAAAATAAACCCTAACTTTTCCCAATTTTGGAACCCACCTATGACTCCAAAGCAAACTCTGTATATGTAGTGTCTGTTCTTCCACCTTTAGGTTTGCTCCGACCGTGTGTTGTTCCATGAGCAGTGGACCGGGCTGGCAGTGCCCATACCCCAGCGTTAAAATGGAAGAAAGTTAGTTGGAAGTTCTGGCTTTGGTTTCTCTAGAAAACCGGGGCTCAGGAGTTTATTACAGACCACTATGACAGCACTTTAATAACAGCCAATTACAGGGTGTTGCCCATGCTTGTTCATTACTGTGTCTCTGTTAATCTTGTAGTAAATTTCTTGCCTGATAGCTATCGCAATCGGGCAGGAATACATTATGTTACAGCGCACAATTGGACCTGCAAACTCCCGTTGTGGTGTGTCTGTCTCTGCCATTATAGTCTGACGATCGCCAATAAACTTCACTCGTCTTTATCATTAGTTTGGAGTGTCCTGCAGATATGAAACCAGTACTTAACTTGTTTAGTGACTGATAATTAATTTCACATTATTGCAAAGATTTTCTTTCTAGAGGTTTAGTTAATGTAAAATTTTAATTGCATTGTAGCAAATATTGCATCTAGTTTAATCACTAACTTTTCATCCATAAAAATTGAAATCACTGCTGATATTAGTTAAAAGTCAATATTTAGAAGTGAAAATTCAAAGCTCCTTTGCTCTAGGCTACAACAGGGGAAGTATGAATTCAGAAACTCTTGTAAGCTGATGAGATATATAATTAGCTTTTATGTTAATTGACTGCTATGAGTTTGTTGTATGACACTTCTTCATATAATATGCAAATAGCATTGACTGTTTAGTTTTATTAGACAATATAATTAGAAATCCAAAGGAGCTCATTTTTATGAGTAATAATAAAGGTTGATAAATTTCCAGTGCTCTGTATATCAGAAAAAATGAATTGCATCTGGACTTAATAAGAGAGATTTTAGGTAGCCTTTTATAGAGAGCCAAAAACAGCTAATGTGTAACAGAATTAACATTAGTGTTTCCAGTTACCATAAATTCTGTTTAAACAGGTGAATTTGTGCTATCCATAAAACCCTGGGAGAAAAATACAAAGATTTCAGTACAATTGACGACAAATAACATAGTACATTTATGAAAGTAACATCCAAATTTTGCCTCCTATAATTTGAATAATGGAAATAAGTCATTTATTTTGCAAGTGTTTCTTATTACTTATAGATATATATCAATCATGTATATGTTTAGGTTGTAAAAAGAATAGTAATAAAAGTAAGAACAATGTGATTTTGGAGGAAAATTTTTCCAGAATTCAATCACATTTTTTTATTCTGGAGCCTATTTTCAACTTAGTGACAAAACAGAAAAAAAATGCATGATGGATCAGCATTAATGATTTCCAAAGGGAGGGTCCTCTAGTTCAATTTGACTTTTTCCTGAAGTTAAAAAACATTTTCCTTTCATTGCTGAATACAAAATTGTCACTGCCATTTGGTTTCCCATTTTAAAAAGTATTCTGCTAGTTAAAAAAAAAACAACTCTAATTTTCAAACATTTTAGGTAACATGAAAAAACAAATACAACTACGCACGTGAAAAAGGCTACAGATTTTCACCCTCTGTTTAAAATCTTCTAAGCAAGGACTCTGGGCACCTGACTCACACTGCGCTGCTGGGCTTCGCCCTCCGGTCAGCACAGCTCGGAAGGATTTCGCTGGTTTCGGAAAAGCGCCTAGTAGGAAAAAGCGAGAGAGCCTGCAAGGACGGAGGCGGCGACCCTGCGGCGTAGGCAGCACGATGGGAATTCACTCATTGGTTCAACCAATATTTACTGGACCCTTCTGATGTCAGACAAATACACTTCTCTAATCAGACTTTTTAAAAAAGGACTCTTCCGTGATTCAGCATAAAAATTAAAATAAAATTTTTGAAAAAGAACATGTGCCCAGTGGCGGTCCAAGAAGCATCAGCTGATGGTGACATAACCCTTTGTCTATGAGCTGAGCTAAAGTTTACTTAAATACAATCTCGTCTCCTTATCTTACAGTCTTCTGCCCAAGAAGTACCTGCCTCTTTCACCATCTTGTTACTGAAAACACAAAGGTTGGGGAGTGGTTATCTGTTTAAAACCACCTCTGCAAAAACACTTCCCAAAATAAAAAAGGTGCAAAGTCCCATTTGGGGGCTCTAGTAGGGCATCTTCCAGCTCTGTCTTCTGAATACTTGTGGGCAGATGGCCAGCCCTGCGAAACCTTAGACATCTACGAGGGAAAAGGGGAAATGAACTGGATGATGACTAGGAACTCTGGGCGCTTCGTAGCGCGCACACAATCACGCGCGCGCACAGCAGACCACGCGCACATGCGTGCACGAGGGCGCGCAGAGGCAGGGATTATGCGGGAGCTGCCCGCTGGCCTTGTAGCTGACAAGCAAACCAGAAGGCATTGTATGGCTCCTGGGTGGGGCCGGGGACAGCTTCCGCCAGAGTGGCTGAGGGTTGGCCCAGCGTCCGCTCGCTGGGGCGATGCCGCAGGAGCCCCGGCCCACCCCTCGGGAGAGTCCCTGCTCACCGGGCCTCCACGCCGCAGCATCCCGGTCTCCGCCCAAGCTCCCAGGGTCTCTTCCACATCCTAAGAACGGGCGTGAGTGATTCCAGTGGCCCAGACACAGCGCCAGCCTGAAGACACCTGCCGCAGGAACTTTGACACCGCCTGCGTGAGCCAGGGAACCACGCCCAAGGGGCCTGGGGACGGCAGGCTTCCACGACGTGAGGCCGTCACGTCCTATCCCAAAACACACAGGCTTGGGCGACGGACAGGGACCAAACTGCCTGGGGAGTCACTCGGGGAAATGGGATGTGCCACGACTTCTTGGAGGCTCTGTCTATCCAGGCAGGTTTGTGTTGGTGACCGAAAATGCTAGGAAAGAGGAGAAAAATCTAGAACTCGGATGAATGGAGGCCTTTCCACAGTAGGGAGGACAGAGCCTTTTCTCAAGAAACATTCCTCATTCCTTGGTTCCTCGTGGCTAGAAAGACAGTTCCTTCTTTAAAAACATTTTCCAGGCCGGTCACGGTGGCTCACACCTGTAATCCTAGCACTCTGGGAGGCCGAGGCGGGTGGATTGTTTGAGCTCAGGAGTTCGAGACCAGCCTGAGCAAGAGCGAGACCCGGTCTCTACTAAAAATAGAAAGAAATTATATGGACAGCTAAAAATATATATAGAAAAAATTAGCTGGGCATGGTGGCGCATGCCTGTAGTCCCAGCTACTCGGGAGGCTGAGGCAGGAGGATTGCTTAAGCCCAGGAGTTTGAGGTTGCTGTGAGCTGGGCTGACACCACAGCACTCTAGCCCGGGCAATAGAGTGAGACTCTGTCTCAAAAAAAAAAAACAAAAAAAAAAAAACAACCATTTTCCAGTTGGAAAGGGTAGCATAGTCATTTTGATAAAAGGACTTCTTTTCCTTTGGGTAGATAGATACCCAGTAGTAGGATTGCTGGATCAAATGGTAGGTCTACTTTTAGTTCTTTGAGGAATCTCCATACTGTTTCCCACAGAGGCTGTACTAATTTGCAGTCCCACCAACAGTGTATAAGCATTCCTTTTTCTCTGCATCCACACCAGAATCTATTGTTTTTGGACTTTTTAATAAAAGCCATTCTAACTGGGGTAAGGTGCTATCTCATTGTGGTTTTAATTTGCATTTCCCTTACAATTAGTGACTTTGAGCATTTTTTCATATGTTTATTGGCCATTTGTCTATATTCTTTTGAAAAGCTTCTGTTTATGTTTTTTGCTCACTTTTTAATGGGGTTGTTTGTTTTTTCCTTGCTGATTTGCTTGAGTTCTTTGTAGATTCTGGTTATTAGTCCTTTATTGGATGTATAGCTTGTGAATATTTTCTCCCATTCTATAGGTTGTCTCTTGGCTCTATTATATCCATAGCTGTGCAGAAAGCTTTTTAATTTAATCAAGTCAATGCAGTCATTGAGGTGGGACATTGTCCAGTCTGACTGGTGTCCTTGTAAGAAGAGGAGATGAGGACACAGACACACAGAGGCTCGACCCTGCGAGGACACAGGGAGAAGACGGTGTCTACACGCCCAGGAGAGACGCCTTAGGAGGAACTGAACCCGCCGACACCTTGGTGCTGCCCTCCAGCCTCCAGCCCCGTGAGAGAGTGCATTCCTGTCGTTCTCGGACCGAATCTCGGGCCTTGCTGGGGCAGCCCCAGCGCACGTGCAGCCAGACCACGACGGCCTCCGGCCTCCAGCCAAGCCAGGGAACTGAGCCTTCACCAGGGGTGGACGACTGAGAGCTCCCAGAGAGCCCAGACGCCGCGGGGAGATGGCCGGCCAGGCCAGCCTCACGCCGGGCCACACCAAGGTGCCGCCCGGTCTGCGCCTGCACGTTTCTCCCGGCAACACGCGATGCTGGGGGCCACGGGCCTGGTCTGCTCAAACCCCCAGATTCTAGTCTAGCTTCGTTTGTCTACTGACCACGGACGGGGACGGCTTCATCTTCCTGCCTTCCAGCGTCCTCTTCTGTGAAAGCGGGTGGTGATAACCCTCACGCCCCCGTGTCTGACCAAGCCGAGCGATTGACAGGAAAAGCCTTCAAAGCTTCGGCGCGGTACAGAAGGGGGAAGCCTCACTCTTGTCTTCTCTCTGACGGGCCACGATTGTTTTATATTTTAAACGCCTTGGAACTGACACAAATTTAAGAGGCACAGAGTGATTTTTGTCTCCTTCTGGTAAGGGAGGAGAGACATCATCCTTCATGTGTCCGAGATGTGGGCACACTGGTCACCTGCGTCAGTGTGGCTTGAAGTGTGTGCCTGTGCAGTCCTTTCTGTCCACCCCCCATCTTCCCAGGTCTGGGAGCCACTGGGCAGCTCGATCCTTATACTCAGAGTGTGGTCCGCGGACCAGCAGCAGGGCTTCCCTGGAGTCCCAGTGACTCAAGTTCCAGCCCAGCCAGGCCTGCCAACTCCCCAGTGACTCGTGTGCAGACACGTTGGGGCAGTGCGGGGTTAGGAGGAGGATGATGATGAGTGGGTAGCTACTGGAGTCGACTCTCTCATTACCTGCTTTTGTGCTTTATCTAGAAAGAGGAAGATGATGCAGAAACCGGAGAAGGACCATTTGGCTCCAAGAGATTCTGATTTGCAGCCTTGTCCTTAGGAACACACGTTGGGATGAGCTGAAGAAGATGCCACAGTTCTCAGACCCCAATAGTATAAAGACAGCACGTTTGGGAGAGCCAGACGCTCCCACACACGATGGGTGCTGGACTCGGTGGGACACCGTGTCGTTAATCAGAAAACACAGTTCAAGAGTAGAGACGTGTCCTGATGCACAAAGAGAACTGGGAGAAGCAGAGAAGGACGACTAGTGGTATCTCAGCAGTTCCTGGCACCTGTCTTAAGAGTACGATCTTTTATCATCTGACAGAGCTGAACATTTTCCCAAAATTATTGAGATCATTCTCTGTGTCATTATTTTCTCTCCTGCATTTCTGGGCGGCCGGGTGGCTGTGTCTGGGCTTCCGCACTGCCAGGGCTGTGCCGGAGACGCTTCTGGACGGAGCAGCCCGTGTGACCACGTGTCCTTCTGCGTGGGCCACTGTGGCAGCGCACCCTCGAGGAAGAAATGCCGGGAAGAGAAAGGGGTCGAGTTTTCTCCAACCCACCAAATTCAGGCCACTCTAGAGCCATATCCAAGCCGTTTAGAAATGGTTATTAACACTTAAGATATTGCATCTTCTGGCTCAGAAGTTTCCTTGTCTCCAAAATACCCAATTTTGAGCAGGTTGTGACCAGACATGTTATTGCTTTGGGTGGAAAAGGGCTGGGTCATCCGAAACTCTTGAAGTGTTGGAAGAGACCCCCATGCCTCAGGGGCTAGGAGGGGCCACCTGTGACTTCTCCCATTGTCTAACGGCGCCTGGCAGTTCTGTGCTGGCCTCGAAAGAGTGGGTGTCAAATGTAAAGAACTGATTGAGACTGAACCCAACCTGCATCAGTGGCAAAGAAAAAAGAGACTGTTAAAATTAATAAATCAGTGTTGTTCTTGCTAAATAAAATCTTTTTGTTTTGTTTCGTTTACCTCAATTAGGGCCACGAGTGTCTATGAGTTGCCATAAAACAGTGTGTTCACAAGCTAAGCATTCAGTAAAATGCCATTTTTACTGAAGCAATGGACTTCGAACATGAAGGGGAGGACATCCACTCACAGTTTCAGCACGCTGACAAGCAAGCCGCCCCTTCCCAGCCGTCACCCCCATCCCGCGCGTGAGCACCACGCTACAGATTCCTCCTGGTCCACACAGCTCCGCATCCGCATTTCATGGCGGCGGGTGCTCGGTAAGAATGCGCGGCCCATTTCATAGCTCTTCGACTTTGGGGCATTTTGGGTATTGACAACATTTTAAAAATGATCTGAGCTTTTTGTATATGTGCCAGTTTTTCTCTGTGAGATTATTTTCTTGAAACATATTCCTAAATGCGGGGTCACTCGGTCATCCTTGGTGTCCATTCCCGCATGTCTCTGGCGGTAGCAGCTGGCAGAGACAGTGGTGACGTAAACTGCAAACCGCATCGCAGCATGAATTGCTTTAACGGTTTCTCCCACTCTAAGGAGGAGCAGCTACAAGAAAGGCAGATCAAGTGTCAGGTTCCTCAGAAACCTTCGGCCACTGCGTCCCCTCCTCACGTGGCGGGGAGGGTGGCGGTGGCAGGACCGACAGTGTGGACGGCGTCGGCCTGGGGAAGCAGGCACGCTGCAAAGGCGTTTCTTAGCACCTTTGGGTAGGGGCTACCAGCCGTCCCTTTTAAGTCCTTCACGTCATTTGCTACTTTGGCCCTTGCTAATTTTTAAAAAACTAGATAGATGTGAGATAGTTGTGTTCCATTTGAATAAATTTTTCCAGTATTAAAAATAAATAATCCCAAGAGATAACATTAAATCTCTTCCTTCCCGATACTGCGCTGGGTAAATGTCATCTTTCTGGTGGCGAATACCCGGCCCTCGGAAGAGGGGTGCGATTCTAAAGTCGGGGTGAGAATGCCCCCCACAAAGCTCCTGAAGAGAAGAAATCTTAGCCCAACGTTCTTCCAGGTCTGAGAGCCCCCGAGCCGTCTAGGCGAGTGCGGCCGGGCTCTGTGGCTGTGGAGGCCCAGTGTGCCCTGTAAACTCCACTCAGGAGTCCTGAGCCGGGGGCTGAGGGCGGCAAGAGCAAGTGCTGTCTCCTAGTGGGCAGGACCAGGTGTCTTCACAAGCAGGGGCCAAGGAGTGACAGAGGAAGAGACACGTCGGAATAGAGAGTCTAGTACAAGTCACAGACCTAAATGCTGAAACTCCCACACGCAGCCAGTTTCCTGAGCACCTACTGTGTGCTAGGCATCGTGCTGGACATGAGGATACAGCAGTGAACAAAACGAGGGGGTCCCTGTGCCCCCAGGTCTCGTGGTCCGGGCTGAACCCACACAGGGAGCATGTGGCCTTGGGGGCAGCCTCCCTCTAGCGCAGGGTCCCTGGGCGCCACCTGTTTGCTAAGATGGGTGAACTGAGATTGGCTTTTACTTTTATAAAGGGTGGAAAAAGGTCAAAAGAATATTTCATGACTCACGACCATAATGTGAAATTCAAATTTCAGCCTCCGTAAATAGAGTTTTGCAGGACGCAGCCGTGCCCACCCTATTTGCATGCTGTCCGCGGCTGAGTGGAATGGCGGGGACAGGGCCCTGGAGCTGGAGAAGCCACCAGACCGCTGCTCCAGGTACCCTCCGTCTGCTTTGCAGTGTGTGCCAAGCACGGCCCCACCCTGTGCATGACGTCACCTTGCCTGGCAGGTGCCCACCTGTGTGGGCAGGTGATGGCTCCTCGGACACAGACCTCCCACGACTCCTGCCCCCGCCGTCGTCGCCTACCTGTCTCTGGACACCAACAGTGCTTTTCTCCTAGAGGACGTACATGTGCACACACATGCACACACGTGTGCACACGTGCACACACACAGTGAGAGAGCCCCAGCCCCCAAATGGGGAGCGGAGCTGCCTCTACCCAGGGCTGCGTTTCTGCCTACTGGCATCGACCGAGCCTTCCGGGCCGGGCGCCAGGAATGTGGCTTTGCACACATCACAGCCGGCGAGGTGGGTATTACCAGCTCACGTCGTTGGCCCGGAGAAACACCCCAGGCAGGGGAGGCCGGGCTGGGACTGATACCCCAGGCGGTGCCTCTGCCCACGCCACCACTCGGCCAGCGCCCTGGTGGACACGCAGTAAGGACCCGTCGACTTGAATTCCTCTTGACCTCCCTATCTTTGGGCCCGTGGTGGGACAGCAACGCCAGGGTGCCCTGCCGTCTCCACCCCTGCTCTGGTCCATACCACGAGGCTGGCAGCCCCATCTCCCTTCATGGGGGGAAACGCACCCGCCGAGAGGGTGGGGCTCTCGCCCAAGGTCACAAAACTAGGTGCCGCAGCCGCAGGATGAGCCAGATCTACCTGATGCCAGATCCCTTCTCTGCCTGTGAGCGGCCGAGGCAGTGAGCACCCTCTCAGCTCCATGGGGGTGCTGGGCACCTCCGCGGCCCTCGAAAGAGCTACCTGCCCCTGCCCGCTGCCGTGCACACTGCCCAGGCTGCTCCTGCGACACACGGTCACATCTAGCACCAGGCAGGTGCCCCCACGGTCACGGGTTCTAGAACAGTCAGCATCATAGAACGCAGTCTCCCCTCTCGGGTATCTTTCCCCAAGAAAACCTCCGCGTCACCCTCCTGCCAACGCTCTGTGGAAAGAACCATTTGGAAACAGCCGACTCCGAGCTGTGGCCGCTGAATCCAGTGGGGG
>CM052437.1:183154092-183186471 GCA_028533085.1 Varecia variegata
CACGGGCTGGCGTGGAGACTGGAACGTGCCAGGACCCCAGCCCCAGATGAAGATGGTCACAGGTGGGCCTAACTCCACGCAGGGCCCAGGGCCTGCCAGGCACTGAGGGGACAAGCACTGGGCAGCTCCCAAGCAAGACCCAGCCAGGGGGCCAGAGCTCGGCCCCCGCCAAGTGTCCTGCAGGCACCGGGATCAGGAGGCTCCCACCTCCGTCTTCCTGGGAGGACGCGACTGAGGAGGTCGGTGGGCACAGCACCCTGGCCTGGGGAAGGGCAGGTGGAGGCGGCCTGGGGGACCCTGGCTGATGAGAGAGTGGGGCTGTGTTGAGGCTGCAAAGGCAGCTGGACGCAAGCACCTCACCAAGGGCACGGAGCAGGCTCCCCCAACAGAAACAAACAAGCGCAAAGCTGCCCCACACCCCAATTCCCTAACACCAGGCTCGACACGGACAGGCCCCGCCGCTGTGCTGGGGCAGCCCCAGCCCGTGCCCCACGCGTCATCGAGCTGCCACCACTGCGAGAGCTGTGCCGGGGTCCTGCCTCCAGGAAGCTGAGTTCTGCCGACACCTGCGCCGGCTCAGGCGAGGCCCTGCCCTCTGCTTCTCCTCCTCGCCAGCGTTTGAGCCCTTTGGGAGGGGGGCGAGGGAGCACTTCGGCCACAGAGGGACGATTATCCGCAGGCGGGAGAAGCCGAGAGCCTGTAGGTCCACACACTCAGGGGCGGCAGCACCCAAAAGTGCGCGTGGTGTGGGACGGACTTCAGAAACGGACAGAGCCCACCAGCGTAAGGTGGGAGGGTTCCCTGAGGGCCACAGAGGAAGACTGGAACACACAGAGCACCCGCCACGACGGCGGCTCCAACCCGCACCTGCCCACGGTCCTTCTCCCTTCCCTCCTACAGACCCACCCTGTTTTGACTCCGGAAGGCCAGTGGGTATGGGGTGGTCTGCAGCACCCACCCCACCTTCCGCTGGGCGCAGAGGCCGGAAAGCAAAGCCCTCCACATGCGGCTGGAGTCCTCCGGGGGCACGGTCTTGCCAGGGGGACGCATTCACCTGCGACCCGGAGGGCAGGGTGGGGACAGCCCCACTGCCCCGCTCCTGCTGCTGCCTCTGGCAGCACCGTCTGCAGTCACTGGGTTTTCTGGAGCAGATGCCAGCGCCCCATCCCGGGGCTCGGGTACGAGAGGGTGTGTGTGGTAAGAAGGGACGGAGCAGGTCCTCCGCTCCTTGTGCTTTTCCACGTGCAGATCCAGGAGGCACGCCCGGCTCTGAGTCACACAAGGCAGAACCTTCCCCGCTTAGATCGTGCTGGTCTCGGCCTCCTGGTGCCACAGAGAAAGTTCCCTGATGGCCCAGGTGTGCGTGCGGAAGCATCTAAACGCCTGCATTCAATTCCTTTCTGTTTGAAACAGCTGGAGTGACCGGCACGTGCAGCTAGGGGCTGGCGCACAGTCTGGCACAGAGCTGGCTGCAGGCAATTAGCCCTCGAGGCTGAGAACTGCGGCTAGGGGTGCCCACCTGGCTGTGTCCAGGGCAGTGGGGACACGGCTACCATTTGACTGGACCACTGCAACACGTGGTGTGCAATGGCAAGGCAGGGCTTGCGTTGTCCTGTGCAAGGCTGGGCTCTGGACAGCGGGCGCCCGCTGCAGCGGGCAGGTCTGGGGCTGGGAGGTTGGCAAGCCTACGGGCTGCTCTGCTTGAGGCCCACAGTAATAGTTTGAAGGAATTCCTTGGTCACCAAAGGCATCCAGGCCCACGCTGGGGTGCCTTTCTTTGTCCCATGCTACCAGGCTGGTCCTCAAAGACCAGCGTGCGCACACAGCAATGCTATGCTCCATTTCTCTCTCCTCCTGGGCACTCGGCTCGACTGTTTCCAGCCAGCGTGGCAGTCCCAGCCGTGGGATGTGGGCAGAGTAGGTGTCTCACTGTTGAGTCTGTCCATAAAACCTTCCCGAGGAGCCCTCTCTGTTCTCTCTTCCCACCAGCTGCTGAATGTCGGGGACTCAGGACCCACGTCCCTGGGTGACCAGGTGGAGCAGACGGCCCTGCCAACCCCACTGGATATGTCACGGACAGCAGGTGACGACACTGAGACCGCGGGGTTTCCCAGCAATCAGCCCACCCTGAAAATGCGACCAGTAAAGAATTATGTCAGCATTTTCAGTAACGTTCTTGTGATAATGTTTCTCTTTTTAAATAAAATAGAGAAGAAGAAATAAAATAGAAGATGGTACCCAATAAAAGCCACTAAAAGTTAAAAATAAAAAACGTATACAACCCCAGAGCACAATTCATTCGTTCTTCTTCTTCTCTCAGACAAAAGGAAAATGAGGAATCTCAGGAGAGGGGTTGAGGTTATTTACAACCAAACATACTAACATCCATTCCTTTCCCGTGAGGCTCGAGAGCTAAGACCAACGTGTCTCAGAAGAGTGGGTTGGCACTCTCAGTGGGGACACTGGTGTCCATCTCCTGGGCTCTCTGCACTCTCCCACCCGTGACACTGCTGCTGCTCGTGGGTCAGGGGTCAGAGGGGAAGGGGGGTGGCCGCTCCCAGCCTGGGCTTGGGCCCGGGTCACCCCAGGCATCGGGACAGTGGTGGCTGCTTCCCCGGAGTTGTGGCGTGTGCAGCCTTCCTCACCAACGAGGTATGGGGGCAGTTTGGGGCTGGGGAGCTCCTGGACAAATTGTCCACTTGTTAAAAGGAACACAACACGGGGCTTCTCCCTTGTCTGCCCCGAGCACTGCTGCCTGCTCAGTCGTGCCCCCGAGAGCCGCATCCACCCTCCCCACAGCCCGCCAGTCCTGCCACGCGGTGTCCACGCTGGTCCTGCTGAGGCCTCTGGCCGAGTGTAAACCCCTGTGGGGCACAAACTCCTTCTCCAGTCTACACCACATGCAGACCTAGAGTGGTGAGCGCATAATTAGGAATCCAAGCCCGGAGGCTGCGGCCGCCTGTGAGCCAGGTGCCAGGCGTGGCCTGCGGGAAGCGTGGCCACCAAATCAAGGCTATTACTGCCAGGTACCTGGACTCGGAGGAGGTGTTCTGATTTTTTTCTGCATAAGGAATCAGGAATTGTTGTGGCATTGTTTGGGTCTTAATAATCTTCCCAAATGAAATATCTTTAGGCTACTATCTCATGCTGGGGACAGCCATCTGTTACGGTGGCTTTCAATTTTTTGGATATGACCCACTTTTGACATTGCAACCCATTACATAAAGTGTCACAAATAGCACTCTCTTTTTCTGTAAGATTTACTTTGATGTTATGCACACACGCGCGCACACACACACACACACAAACACACACACACTTTTTTTTTTTTACCTGCTGGTTGTACCCCACCAAACAGGTTTTATGGCTCACTAGTGGGTAGGAAATTCCTGATGGACTGAATGCCCCTTCACCTCCTGGCTGGCCTGTTACAACAGCCCACCCCTCTCGTTTTGTCAGCAAACAGGGCCCCATGTACAATTGTGCAGGTTGTGCACTGCACAACTCCACGATGCCATAGTACCCTGTTGTCGTGCAGTACATTACAGGATGGGGTGTCTCTGTCAAAGTGCAGGGGCAAAGGGAAAGCTTCCCTTTTTCTCTCTCTGAAGGTTCACCAAAATGACTGACAACAGACAGGTTACTCGGGGAAGGCAGCATAAAATTATTAATGTGCATAGGCATGGGGGCCACGTGAAATATGAGACCTGAGGAATGGCCAAAGGGAGGAGGCTTAAATCCCCTCTTCACAGAGGGGAGGGAGTGGGGGCTACAGGCCATTCTAGAGGAGCAGCAAACGATTCTTAGGGGGCACGAATGGCTGGGGCCGGCGAGTTAGAGGAGGGGAGGGCAGAACCGCGCTGTGGACGAAGGCTGTCCGACTGTGCAGACAAAGTCTCCTGGACGGCACTCACGGCTGCTCTCAGAGAACGGATGGAAAGTCTACCTGGTGGGCGATGACTTTTAGACTCTTCTCTCTGGTGGTGACACCTTTCCTGGTTATTTGATGAGATTCCTGGGAGAGAGTCTGAAGACAATTGCATTTCTTTTGGAAAACCGTTTCCTGAGTCAGATAAGGAAACTCCAGAGAGTCTCTCACTGCACTTGGGGTCAGGGAAGGAAATGAGAGAAGATTCTGAGGCAGCTTCTAAGACCTTCCAGTTTCTTTTAATTCCAGGTGCTCCGTGTGCCAAAGCACAAGTCTTTGGGGTATCGTTTCCTGCACCCCAGCAGTAACAAACGACATTGGAATTTGTCTAAATTAACTTAGCAAATTAAATTAATGCCAATTTGTCAAAATTAAGGGAGTCACTGAAGCTCTCTGGACCTCACTGGCATTTCTACAATGAAGGTCAGTGGCCCAGTTTGCTCCCAGCGCTGTGAGGACACGCCGGACAGCACAGGCGCCAGGTGCGAGTCCAAACAGGACCGCGGTCTCGTCACCATGGCTGCCAGTTGCTGAAACGTCCTCTGTGTGAAGGTGCTCACGCCTCGCCACGGCAAGGGGACCCCGTGCTCCACCCTGCCACGCACTGCCACACATGGAGCACACGTTCCCTGGGTCCCTCTCAGGTACCAGCCATACTGGACTGGTGACCTTGGATCCAGGGACCACAGTCCAGAGTCCCCATGTGTGAAAGCAAACGTCAGCCCCCAGACCCCAGCTCCCAGCCCTGGGCCTGCCCTGGAAACAGCCGTTCACCTGTGCCTCGTTGCCGCGGGGCTGCCTTCCGTGGCTGCTAGGACAGGGGGACAGGCACTCACTGGGAAAGCGAACGTGAGGTAGGGGTCTCCAAATCGCGCGGTGCTGTGCTGCCGTGTCTCGCTAAAACTGCCATTCATCTAATTTTTTAAAAAGTAAATAAATAGGGACGTATCCTCGGTGCTGAAATGCTGGCTGTGCTTTGCTGAACAGACATGAGTCTGTACCAAGGCACGGAAGTGTCAAGCGGGAATGTTCCCACGACTGCAGCCAGCGAGGGGTCTCTCACCTGCTGCCCACAGCCCAGGGGCCGCGCTCTGAACTCTGCACTTACCTCCCCTGCACCACCTCCCGATGCCCGGCTGTGCAGAGAGATCTTTGCAGGTGGAGGACGATCGCTGTGCCTGTCACAGACGGCTCCAAGCAAAAGGTCGCTGCGTGTGAATGCAATTCCTTCTTTTTAAGAACGGGAGAGCAGCACTGGAAACCTCGGCTAAGAAGAGCATTTCCAACGGAGCCAGGCAGCGGGTCTCTGGGAACCGAGGCCTGCACGCATTGTGTTACTAAACAGCCGCCGCTGCCATCACCTCTGTCGTCACAGGCTGCCCCACAAAATCGATAACATCGAAGACCTCTGAGCTATCTTGAGGATGGTGTCAATTAAAATAAATGAGCCTTATTTTCTAATAATTCCCTGGGCCACAGGACCCACTCCTTCCTCCCTTCCAGCTCGCTCGGTGGGCCAGCCTCAGGTTGGGTCGGGGAGGCCCACCGAGTCCGGCTTCGAGGCTTCCCCGACCCCCCACAGCCCACCCAGCGACTGTCCGGAGGGTCTTGCTCGGCCGTAGCTCAAGGGCGGCGGGGACTTGCTTCCCCGAGGGTCTGCGCCCCTGCCCTGGCCCAGCGCATGTGGACGGAGCCACAGGCCGTGTCCTTCCCAGGAGACGTTTCCAGGCTCTCCCAGCCTCACTGTCACAGCTCAAAGCAGGCGGAGGACCCCTGGCACCCAGGAGAGGGGGAGGAGCTGCCGCAAGGGGCCCTCACCTGCAGGCACAGTCGGGATCCTCCCAGGTTCTGCAAACGCACAGGGGAAGGAGGCTGCTGACAAAGGCTGCATCTGCAAGCTGGCTGCCCCCCTGGGCCCGAAAGGAGCTCAGGTCTACCAGGATATCCCAGAAGCAGGTGCAGAACACGTGCAGAGGTTTGAAGTATCCCTTCCCCAGGGCCCCCAGACGGACTGTGTCCCCTCCCCGCCAAGTTGGAGAAGCTGTCAGGCAGGGAAGGCAGAGCTGGGCTGTGGGAAGTTGGGGGTCCTGAAGGAAGTGGGTGCTGCTCAGTCCTGCCAGCTCCCTCCCCCAGACCCAGGGGTCCGGGAGTGACCCCCCATGGTCAGGCGCACACCAAGGGAGGAAAGAACAGAACAAGAGCTCAAAGCAAGGCCAGCTCAGGGCCAGACAGGGACAAGACAGATAAGGTGAGCCTGAGGCCAGGGGGCCAGGCGCAGGGCCCAGGACCTTGGGGACAGCAGGTGGAGGGAACTGGGGACCCTGACCCCCATGGGCCAGGCCTTGGCATTGCAACAGACCTCACGGGAACTCTGAGCACATGCAGGGCTCCCCCAGGGTTGACCGACTGCTAGCGCATCATGGCTGGGACCCAGTAGCAAAGAGCCCTGAACAGTCCCAGGGCTGGCGGATTTCTCTAGAAGCCACAGGCTAATAAAGGAGAGGGGCAGGGGCTGTTTGCAGGACAGGTGGGCCCTCCTGGGCACCTGCCCCTCACCTGTGTCTGCCCCGGCCCTGGGCCACACCAGTGACGGAGCCAGCTGGGGCAGCGGCTGCCTGGGGCCACTGCACAGAGCAGCTGTCCCACTGGCCACCCTCTGGGACAGAAGAGGTGACATCAGTCTCCTGTGACTCTTCTAAACAAGGGAGGCCTGGCCCCGAGAAGCTGGGTCACACCTCCTCCCAGCCACGCTGCCCCCAGACCAGCCAGCACCAGGCCAGACACGGAGGAAGTAGCCCTGCGAGCTCCCAGGCCATGTCGCACAGCTATGGTCACACGGTGCTAGAGAGGCCAACTCGCTCTGTCTCATCCTCCAGCTCCCCCTAGGAACGCGGGCTCTCGGGGGAGCCCCCACCCCTCCATGGAGGAACAGGCACTCCAAGGACCCTGCAGCCTCAGCCCCTCGGCCCTGAGGACACGGCGCAGGGGTCGGTGTCTCCTTCCTTAGACACAGGAAGGAGAAAAACGCAGGAACATGTGTCCTGTGCCCTGTGGCTAGCCATGCCCCGGGAACCCAGGAAGCAGCCCCCGGGCAGGCCTTGCTGGTCTGTCACGCAGTTTGCAGTTGCGCCTTCCTTTGTTCTTTGCTGAGCACCGAGCAAGCACGTCCTTCCAGCAGGAGAGAGCTGTGCCTCTGCAGTGCCCTGGCCCGGCAGGGTGGGCGCGGGCAGAGCTTGGCCCCGTAGCCCGCCGGCTAAGAAAACAACGCCACAGGACTGCGAGTCACAGCACGGGAGAGTTGTCTGAGTGGGATGGATAAGAGAACTTCTAGTAGTTTCCTGGGGAAGATGGTGGAGCTCTTTGAAGTCTGGGAGCTGTCGGCCCGCTCTGCTGCCAGCGAGCCTGAGGCAGGCGGCCGGCCCGGGCCCAGCACAGGCCACGCCGCCCCGAAGCCGGGCCTTGGGCGGGCTGGGCAGGCAGCGGCACCGCCCGCGTCCCCGGGGGACCTCACGCGGCAGAGCAGGCTCTGGTGAAGCTGGTCTCGGCCACTTCCCGCCGCGCGGCGGGAGTGAAAAGATGGCCCCAGACAGCACCTGCTCCCTGTAGCTCTGCTGTCAGATCACCCCGGTCACGCGGAGGGCCGCGGCACGGTGGTCTCTTCCCAATTACTTTGCAGCCCGAGTGCTTCTGGCAGCGTTGGAAAAGCGATTTCAACTTGACCCCCTCGAAGTGGAACATCCTCAAAGTGAAAGGCAGGGGAGGGTCGTGGCCCGTGTCCTCCCAGCAAATTTCTGTCTGTTTTGGGATAAGACACACTGCAAAGGCCCAAGACTCCCGCACGTGGACCCCTGGGTGAAGCCACCCGAGTGTGGCCCTGAGCGTGGGGGGATGGGAAGCAAGCTGGCCTGGGGCCCTTCATGCACCCCACCCCCGGGCCTGCAGCACTCGCCCCAAGCCTTCACGCTATCCTCGGGGACACAGGGACCCCACTCACGGCGCAGGCCACTGTCGGGATCGGAGGTCGCGCAGAGGCTGTCGTCCAGCAGGTGCTCCTGCAGGACAGCCGGTCTCCTCCCGGCCACCCCCTGCCCGTGACTGCAGCTCGTCCCCGCCCACGTCTCCTTCCCCAGCCTCGAGCACAGGCTCCCTCCTCCTCCTGCCGCCGCACTGCCAGCGGGAGGGCACCCGGCTTAAGGGATCCAAATATCAAGACTCAGTCTATTTTTAAAGCTATGCTGGCAAGTGCACACACACAAACACACACAGACACATGCACAGATATAGAAAAAGACACACATGCACACTCACACACACACATAGACACACACATATAGAAAAAAGATGCACATACACATAATCACACACAGACACACACATATAGACACACACACATTCATACACAAACATACATGCACACAGACACACATTCATACATATACACAGACACACACATAGACACACTCGCACATAACACAGACACATACACTCACAAACATATAGACACATACACATTCATACACAGACATACACATATAGACACACACATAACACACACATACAGACACACATGTAGACACACACAGACACACAATCACACACACAGACACACACACTCACACACACACATACACAGCCACACACACACCCCTTTCCTGGCCCCGATGACAGTGGGAATCGGCTTCAGGCTGGTTGTCAGGGACCAGGACTGCTCCGGGCTGGAGGGGTGTGTCCGGCATTCAGGTGACCACACGGGATGGGATCCTGGTGTCCCCGGATGCGGGCCGCAGCCCTTCCACAGAGCGGCCAGTGGATCTGCACGAGGTCCTTTCTGGGAATGGCCAGAGAAGCCTCCTGAGGGGTCCCCCCTTCGTGTGGCCTTTGGGGAGACAACGAGCCCAGGAGAGACCCTGAGCTCCTGGCGCTCGGCGCTCTCCCATGGGCGCTACTGACTTGGGGGTGAAACTTCCTCTCTCATTCAAAACTTAGGAAAATTAAAAGCAAGACACACTTTTGGTAAGGCCTGGCTGTCACGTTCCCACAACGCAACGCGCTGCAGGCCCCCGCCCAGCCCCTCCCTGCTCCGCAGACTCCGCCCTTACAGCTCCCACAGCGCGTCTGATCCTGGGGTGAACCCCGCTTTGGGCTGAACCCCGCTTTGGGCTGTGCAAGAACATTTCTTCTTCCCCTGCAGCCAAGTGTCCAGCCTGTCCCGGGACGTGGGTCTTGCGTCCTGTGTCCCCCACTAGAACTCTGAAGGTCTTGGGGGAGGAGGGTGCCCAGGAGGGGGGCTCAGCCTCTGAGCATCTCTGGGCGGCCCCCGTAGCCTCTCTGGGCCCCCTGCCGGCCTCGCCAAGAACCACAGACGCGCTATTTTTATTCTGATGAACAACAGAGCCGGAATGTCTTTCGACTCGACAAGACGCAAAATTTAGGTGCTGAGAGAGATACTTCAATTTCAAGCTTGAAGATTACTCTGGGTCCCCCAGGACCCAGAAGCAATTTAGAGCTGACACCCTGAACAAGAGAAAGGTTAGAAGATTAGGACCAACTGCTGTTTGGATAAATGGCTGGTAATTGCCCACATCCGCAATTACACACTGGCACGTAATTTCTTTTCCGCTACCTTTCTCCTCTCCTGCGTCCCGTCAGGATTTATTCGGAAGGAGCCCACCTTGGTCTTCTTCTGCCGAGCCTTGGTGACGTCATACTCCACCTCATCCATCAGGGCCCTGCACGCTGGACAAGACAGAAAACAGCCGTGGTCAGGGCGGGAGACAGAGCCGAGCCTGGGCGTGGTCCCTCCGAGGGGGCGGAACGGGGCCCCCTGTACCGCGCTCCGGCCGGAACAGCCACGATGGCGACACGTCAGTGAAGTGATGCCTCCAACATCAGCCTCATTTGCGCAACTGGAAACTGATTTCGGTTTCCTGCCTTTGCCCTGTCAGTGGCCTGGAAGCCAACATGACAGGGCCACCCAGAGGGGTGCCGGAGGAGCGAGGCAGGACAGGTTCAGTGTCCGGACAGCCGTGAAGCCGAGGCTGCCCCACCTGTCTGGACGCTCCCCGGCTGTGAATGACACAGGAAGCGTCTGAGTCGAGCGTTTCAGAGTCGTGTTTGAGGGACTGCGTTTTGGAGTCTCTGTTAGAACATGCCTGGAACTGGGTCTGGGCACGGCTGACCTGACACCGCGTTTAGCACCCTCTTGCGACCACACGCCAGAACGTGGTGGCTGGTGGCAGAGCCTGCACTGCTTATGACAAAGGCCCATCGCGGTCGTGAAGGCACTGACACTCGGACGCGTACCGCCTTCTGCTGGGTCGGCACTCCCCCCACACCGAACCCCTGTAGGCACACTGCCACCCGTGGTGGCCCTACTGCTTGTGCCCGTGGCACAGAGTGGCTTGGAGAGATGCAGTGACTCTCCCCTGGTTTCTTGGTGACCCAGCGCACGTCCAGACAGCAGCAGCTCCAAGCTACGGCCTGAGCACACCCATGGCGGCCCAGGCCTCGGGGGCACACAGCCGGGCTCTGTCCTGCCTCTGCTCTCACTGCCCAGGTGACCCTCAATCAGTGTGAGCGGTCACTATGATACCTTATATTGAGCTGTACGTCCGATGCATGGCATCGGTTCTTCGGGGACCTGAAGCAGAACAGCCTCTCTCTCCAAGACCCCTGTCGGTGGGCCGGGAGGGGCTTGCTCGGCCCACTGCCCGAGGCGTGGAAGATGTGTCTCCGGCGCCCACGTGGGCAGTTGCCATCTGAACATAGCGCAGTGTGCCGGGGCTGCCAGGCTGCTGGCCACCCGGGCCGATCCCCTCCTCCCTGGGAGCAGGACTCCCCCTTTCCAGCTCCCTCGCAGCTAGGCCGGGCCCTGTAACTTGGTTCCAGAACCTTCCTGAGGAGCTGGCGCTCACCCTCTGCCCCTCCTCTGACCCACGGTTGGAGCGTGGACGCTGGGTGGAGCTCAGCTCGGGCCACCAGGACCAGGGCGCAGGAGAGGTGTCAGGGGAAGAGCTGCAAGGGCCTGTGGGGGCAGATCCCTGTGCCCCCCTGGTGACACCCTCCGTCCTTCACAAGGCTCCAGGTTGTCTAATCCGGTAAGTGGTAGAATTATTTCATTATATATTACAATGTAATAATAATAGAAATAAAGTGAACAGTAAATGTAATGCGCTTACATCATCCCAAAACCACCCCCACCCCGTTGATGGAAAAATTGTCTTCCATGAAAACGGTCCCGGGTGTCAAAAAGGTTGGGCTCAAACCCTGCTCACTGTGGGGGAGTATCACCCAACCTGCTTTGCTCTGTGCTCTCCCCGCCATAGGGCGAGGACTGTGTGAGCGCCCGGCTGTCCCCTGCCCTCCCCCTCTGGACTCGGCTAGGAATCCCCAACTCGGGCCTGGTGACAAGCTTGGGCCCAGCGTCCTCTGCTCTCCGAGCCTGCAGACCTGAGCCAGCTCCTGCCTGGCCGCTCCCCCCTGGCCTGGATGCTGCCTGTGCTGCTGGTCGGTCTGGGTGTTCTTGGCTCTCTGGGGTCCCGAGAGGCTGGACCTGGTGGCAAAAGTCAAAAGGGGACCTGTGGGTGGGCTCAGCCCAGGGCTGCCTGGGCTCCCGTTTTCATCCCCTGCTCCCTTTATCTCAGTCCCACGTCCCAGGAGCACCGTGACAGCCACGTAGAGGCTCTTTGGGGTGGAGGTTGTGCCCATGTGCATCCCCAAGTGCCCCGAGTGCGCGGAGGCAGCGCCAGGGCCCCGGGCACCATGGGTGGAGAGGGAACGGCCCAGATCCGCTCCTGGGAAGGACTTGCGCCCCTGCTGGAGTGCCACGCAGCCCTTCCAGCGTCAAGCCTCAGGGGCCGTGCTCAGCCTCCCGGGCAGCCCACGACCTGTGACCGGGAGAGGCGTTGGTGGGTGGGAGCACTGGGAGGGTCTGCGGGGCTGCCGCTGGGCCTGCCTTGCACCCCTGCAGGGTCCTGCCCTCCCCACCCAGGCCTCGATCCTGGGCCCGAGTGGGAGCCCCCCGGGGCCTCAGGCACCTTCTGAAGACTAAGCCAGTGGTGGGGGTGGGGTGAGGGGCTTCCAGCTGCCTGGAGTGGCAGCCCCTGGGGCCGGGACGCCAGCCTTGGTCAAGCAGGGTTTCTTGGCCAAGGAGTTCCCCTTCTGAGCGGGAAGGCACCGGCTGGGTCTGCCACCCCCGACCTCCCCGCAGAGGGGTGGCTCCACGAGAAGAGAGCATTTTAAATTTCCGCCCCAGGTCACAGAACAAGTTAACAGAGAGTCACATCAGCGACCTGGCTCCAGATTTCTAGTCCGGCATTAATTTAAATGTTAATCTGAAATCTTCACTTAAATCACTGGAGTTTCAAGTTTATTAGAGCAGGCGGGGGAGCGGGCCTCGTGGGGGGACTGGCGGGTCACGTGCCTGCCAGAGGGCAAGCCCCTCCCGCCGGCCCACCACCCTCCGCCACTCTGGCTGCCTCCCTCCCTGCCCCTTCCTCTGTCTTTCTTGCAGGAGGATCTAGAAACAGGGAAGAGACGACGGCAGACATCCAGGCAGGTCCAGGTGACCCCTGGGGGGCTCAGGTGCCGGAGCCTCCTCAAATGGGCCTGCAGGAGCAGCCTGCGTGCACATGGCCTCCCGAGCCCGCAGGTGGGGACGTCACATAGGGAGCCCGCGTCCTCGGTGGGGAAGTTCACACAGCAGGAACAGGCGAACGCTGCAAATCAGGGCCTCACTCTGCACCTCCCCGAGGTGCTGCCTTTCACTAGCGGTCAAGGAACCAACAAACGTGAGCACCTGCTACTCCCAGGGTGATGAGCGCGGTGCAAGGAAGTCACCGAGGATAGCCAGGAGGAGGCGAGCGGCCACTTCCTCTGCTGCCTCAGAGGACACAGCTCATTTCTAGAACAAACCATTTTCTAGCACTTTCTATGCGCGAGGCACAGGCCCTGGCATCCCAGCGGGGGTGACTCAAAGTGCCCACGCGATTCCCGCTGCCCGCAGCGCACCTGCTGCTTAGTCGGCCCGAGCTCCTTTGCGGGAAGGCAGAGCCCACAGCGAGGAAGGGGCCGGCGGGGCCGTGTGCAGAGGGGAGACCCCACCCGCCAGAAGCCACGCATGCACCTGCGAGTGGAAAGGGCTGATGCCACAGTCTCTCTCCAGTTCTGGTCACTAGACGTCCAGAAGTGTGACGGGGCACGGCACAGGGGCAGGAGGGCGGCTGAGGATGAAGCTGCTCAGAAAGCCGAGTGACGCTGGCTGTGTGCAGCCTCCTGGCGCCCTCAGGCCGCCCAACTCGGGAGGCACCTCCCGCGGGGATGCCAGGGCCCCGTGAGGGACACGCAGTGCTCGGCCAGGCAGGTGGGTGCAGGCGGGAGCCGGACTTTGGAATCCAAGATCAGCTTCACCATCCTCAGAAGTAGCGGCCTCTTCCCTGCCTCCCTGCCTTACGCACTGTTACGGCTGATTGTATCCCCAAAAAGATGTATTGACGTCCCAACCCCCCAGTACCTGTGAATGTGGCCTTATTTGCAAATCTGGTCTTTGCAGTTGGGGTGGCACTGGAGCAGGGTGGCCTCCCGGAGCACGCGCCCACCAGCCACAAGGCACCAAGGGCCGAGGCACCACCGGGCTGGGTGAGGCAGGTGAGGACCCTTCCCCTCAGGTTGGGGGGAGCGTGCTCCTGCCCACACCCGGATTATAGACTTCCGGCGTCCAGAACTGTCAGAATAAATTTCTGTAATTTTAAGTGGCAATTTGTCACAGCAGCCACAGGACACTCACTCACTCCCTCACCTCAGGCTGACACTGGGCCGGCAGTGAGGAAGGACAGCGGCTGGGGGTCGACATAACCCAGCCCAGAGAGCTGGGGGTGACAGGAGGGTGGGGAAAGTCACAGGAACGTGCGATAACTGGGGCCTCAGAGAAGGCTGACGCTCGGGGACAAGCAGGAGACCCGAGGCGCGTGCCCAGGACGGGGAGCCGCAGGACGCTGTCTGAGTGACGGGAGCACATTCCTAAAAACTCACGCGTTGCCCTCCCCGTTGCTCCCTATTCTGTTTGGCACCGTATTTTCCCAGTTTGTGCGTAGTCGCTGCCATTTTCAATATTGTCATATAATAGCCCGTCAAGCAGACGCACCACAACGCCCCTGACTTGCCTCTCCATGCACGGCAGGTCGCTTCAAATGTTTAAAAGATGGATAATTCAGCCTCACAAATGACCCTCATTTGCAGCACAGCTGCCTTCTCGAGTCAACCTGGGGCATCACTGAGTGTCATTCGCTCATTCGGCAAACACTTAGGTGCTCTCTCCTGGGCACTGGCCCGTGCCGGGGCCGTAGCCGTGCGTGGAGAGCCACGTCACTCTCGGGCTTGCAGATGAAAGCGTGGTACTGGCAAGTTCCAGAAAGAAGAAGCTCTCGGCGCTGTGAGCACCGGAGGGTGGTGCGGCGATTGGAAACAGGACCGCAGCGTTTGGCCGTCCTCCCGTCAAGGGGGGAATCTATTCCCCCTCAGCCTGTTCCAGGCTGGGCCGGAGCCCTGCCCTCCCGGGACACGTGGTAGAAGAGACGTGCAAGGTGCAGGGGGCACCGCGGGAGGCACCAGCCGCCCACAGACCCCCAGCCCACCCGAGCCCCCCAAGGAACAGTGAGCTGCCGTTGGCAGCCTCTGAGTCGGGGACGGGTTACCATCACACAGCGCAGGGGGGCTGGACCTCGTCAGAGAACGTGGGCAGCTCCCCTGAGAACGTGACGGGGGAGAACTGAAGGCTGTGCAGGTGCTACCAGGGGAAGAGCGGGGGGAATCGTGTTTGCACAAACACCGTGGTGGAAAAGTGCAAGGTGAGTCTGAGGGACAAGAAAAAACAGTAGCCTAGACACCTGGAGAGAAAAGAGGGAGGAGCCTGCTCCGTGCTGAGGCTGCAGAGGTCGGGAAGTGCGTCTTTATGCTGAGCCAAGTGAGGCTGCTGCTCAGAATGAAGTATTTTGAGTAGGGAGAGACTCAATGAGATTCACCTTTTTCAAAGGTCTTTTAGGGTACTGTCGGGAGAACAGACCTGAGGGGACCAGCGAGTGTGCTGTAAACTGGCTGATGGGCTACTGCAACGGGCCGGGCAAGAGATGGTTGTGGCTTGGATCACCGTAGTGGGACGGAAACACAGAGAAGTTGATGAATCCAAGAGCTCTCTGGAAGCAAAATCAGTGTCTGGTGATGGACCGGGTGTGCTGGTGGGGCAGACACTGCTGGTCGCCTCCTGTCCACTGTCTCCTCCCACTTCTCTGTTGATAAAGTGCAGCTCATGCCCAGGTATTGGCACCCATGTGTCAGGGAAACCAGCTCCTTCCCAATTCAGTCCAACCACAGCGATGCCGCCGCATCTTGTCACCTGCGGGTTTGGGACGGGCGTGTGTCTCAGCTGGAGACGGGGCATGAGAGGGTTGGCAGGCCTCTGGACGGGCTTCCTTCTTTTACTGAACGTGTAGGAACACCCGATACCTCGCTCCCGTCACATTACTTCCCGAGCGTGCATTGGCTTCAGCACCGTGTTAGTTTGTCAGGTGCCGTAACGAGCGTCCCGGCTGGTGGCTTAAGCCGCAGTTTATTCCTCACAGCTCCGCAGGCTGAAGTCCGACACCCAGGTGTCCCGGGCTGGTTCCTCCTGAGGCCTCTCTCCTGGTTTGCAGACGCTGTCTTCTCCCTGTGTCCTCACAGGGTCATCCCTCTGTGTGTGTCTGCGTCCTAATCCTCTTCTTGTAAGGACAGCGGTCCTATGGGACTGGGGCCCACCCTGATGACCTCATTTTACCTTAATGACCTCTCTAAAGGTCACGGGCTGGATCTCCAGTACAGTCACTTCAGGACGTAGAGCTTCGACGTGAATTTTGGGGGACGTGACTTGGCCCGTGGCAGGCAACAAGCAGCGAAGTTTACTTCCAGCCGTCCAAGCCCACGGGTTGTCCCTCGGCCTTCTGACTCCGGCCCCGGCAGGTCGCGCGCTCTGGGCTCTCCCCGCACACCTGGGAGACGCTGTCCGTGGTTCTGAGCTGCAGACCCTCAGACCCCTGTACCTGGAGGCATGAACAAGTATTCTCCCTATAAGCACAACGCTGCCAGATGCCCTGGCAAACTCCTCCCCACTGTCACCGGCCAGGACCATCCCACGGCCGGGCCCAACCCGGTCACCCGCATGGAAACGAAATCGTGACGTTGGGCTGAGGCACACGGAGCGGTTCCCTCCGGGGCTGCGAGGGGCCGGCCGGGCTCTGCAGCGCTTGGCGGCTCCTTAGCTGAGCAGAAGAAGGTTCCATCAGCAGGGACACGCCTGGCCAGGCCCCGGGACGCATCCCACGCCATGATAATCGGAGGACTGGCAGCGAGTCAGGGAGGCGGCGGGATGGCGGGAGCCGGGGGGAGGGAGCCGGCCAGCTGGTGCAAAGACACCACCCCCACACATCTCCACGGCAACCCGTCTGCGCCAGGGACTCCCCATCGAGTTTTAACCCAAATTATGTTTTCCAGGTCTAAAATCAGAGCCACCGTGCACAGAAGAGCTCATGATGACGACTTCAGATGCCCGGATGTGAGGCCGAGGTGAGGGTGGGCGGGGGAGAAGCCCGTGGCAGTGCCGTGTGGAGATGGAGCAGGCAGACCCCGCTCCTCCAAGCCTGCACGGCAGGCGCGTTGCTCCCGTGTTCTTGTAGGAAGAAGCCGCAGCACCGGGTTTTGGTGGTGGTGGCGTGTGCCTTCCAGGGAATATTTTGGTTTCACTATGATCCTGTTCACCACCAGTCTTAGTCAATTGTCTTCGATGTTCAGGATAATGGTCTTTCGTCACCAAGAGATGATTACGGTCAGCCACTGCTATTCAATCTGTGGGAAACGTGCCCAAAAACACAGCGGAAAGATTCTGGTCCCAACAGAAAACGGGTCTCTGGTCAGCCCCGGGTACGCAGGACTCCAGCCAACCAAAACATGCCATTTAAATCTCACTTTTAATCTCTTATTCCAGTACTTCTCAGTTGATAACTTTTTTAAAGTTTTTGTTCCAAGTTCCTTGAGCAGTACATTTCTCTTCTGTAGCGTTTGGTCACATTAAGAGAAGTCTGGAAAATGTGCAGAACAGGCTGTCGTGGGGTAACCCTCATCCCAGAAGGTCTCCAAAAAGTCACCCTCCTTCAGGGAGCACACTGGGAACTGAGCAGATCTTTACCATCGCCTAATTCCGGATGAACTTGTTAAAGCATTTTTAGTGTAATGAAAACATTAGCTCAATCCCGAGCAGGAACAGTTGTCACTAAATCAATAGCCTGTGAGTCCGTCATGCTGACGGCTGACACTGCAACCGCGAGGTGCCCTCCACCGAGCGACGGGGAGGGAGGGGCCGGCAAGATAGAAATCTGCTCTGTCCGCCAGTCCGACACCTTGGAGAGGGGACGGGTGGGATGATCTAAATGTGGTGGGCGTCCTTGAGAAGAGCATGGTGACAACGACACTTGCTCCCCAGGGGACACACTGGCACCTGCTTGGACGGCCGTTTCCGTGGGACGAGCGCGGCTCTGTGGGGTCGCTGCGTGTGCACCTGCTGGGACTCTCACCGCGTGCTGCACCTTTACCTCCTCCCACCTGAGTCACACGGACCAAAGAAAGGGACCGTGAGAGCAGGGGACAGAAGTAATCCCATAATAGCGGCCCGAAGGGAGTCCCTGACCATCAAGGGGAAGCCAGGAGAGGGGACGGGGGCTCTGCCACCCCTGGTGGGGGACACCCTGTGGCAACACCTAGAAAATACAGGTTTCGGGAATGTTTAGACTGCGTCCGGGAGCTGCGTGTTCTCAGCTTTTTAAGAGGGATCGTTACTGAAAGGGGGTGGGGCTAGAGTACAGGAACAAGCTGTCGGTGCACGGACGTGCACACCCAGGAGGGTCATACCCATAATGCTCCGTTGTGCGCACACACGTGTGTGTACCCAGGCGCACATGCACACACACAATGCTCACATGCACACACTCTGTGGGCAGCATCCGGGTGGACTCAAGTTCACCCCAGGACATCAGACAGCAGCACGGAGGTCACGGGGCCAGAGCTCAGCAGGGGGCGTCTGTGGCTGAGCCTGGGGACCCCGGCAGCTCTGTGCCCTGCAGAAACAGGTAGACGAGGGTGGGGAGGTCTGGGGTCCTGGCCAAGCGGGGCAAGATCCGGCTGGGGAAACAGAACTAACTAGAAAGGGTAAGGTGCTGGCGCAGCACAAGCCAGCGGGGACTGTGTGCAGACGCTCCCGGGGGAAGGTGGACAGTCCACAGGAACTGCCAGAACACTTAGGGGAGTCAGCAAAGTGATTATAAAGCACATAGGTAAAAATAACAAATTTCCTATATATACGTAAGAGCCAATGAGAAAACACAGGGGAGGAAAAGATCCCATCAACACTAACAAACTAGCCAGAAATAAACTAAAAACGATTGTGTTTTAGGGCAGTGAAATGACTGTACAACACGACAGTGGTGGCTACACGTCACCGCACATTTGTCCAACCCCAGGATGTGCAGGGCCACGAGGGCGGGAGCCCAGGGCAGCCGTGGACTTGGTGATGAGGTGTCAGCATGGACTCACCACCATGACAACCGCACCGCTAAGGGGGTGGGGGACAAAGGGGCACTTGGGAACTCTGCAGTCTCCACTCAATTTCGCTGTGAACCTAAAACTATTCTAAAAAATAAAGTCTATTTAAAAGGGGAAGAAATGTGCAGGACCTATATCAAGAAAACGTTTAGCTCCTCTGGGAGATAGTAAGAACACGCGAATAAAGTAGCTTATCCTTACATAGGAAGGCTAAATCCTATAAGATGTAGATTCTCTGTGAGTTGATCTACATACATTCAGGGAGAGGAGAGTCAAATAACAACGAATTTTGTCTGACCCATATAAAATAATTAAAAGTTAATAGAAAATGTAAGAGTAATATGTGGTATTAAAATATATTATAAAGCTATGATAGTAAAAAAATACATAATACTGATATAGAAATAAGTAGTTAAAAAACAGCAAAGAGTCCAGAAATACATATGGAGTCCAGATCATAATACATAGGGGAATTGATTATAAGATTTTTACAACAGTAACAATAATGGTAAAAAACACTTTTTGAGTATTTACCACGTGCCACAGTTCAACTCATTAGCCTCAATTTCTACCATAACTTTACACCAAGATTCACTTCAGGTGGATTCAATACGACTTTTTAAAAATAATCTTCAAGTGGGCTTAGTTTTTATAAGCCTGTGATAAAACCAAGAATCATAAGGAAAAGTATCAATAAATTACATTACATCTAATATTTGTAGAGAGAAAGTACTATGAGCAACTTCAAAACATATTAATAAATAGAAACTCAAATTTGCAATACCTATGGGAAGAGCTATTATAACTTGCCTCAAAAGGCTCTCATAAATTATTAAGGAAGAAACAACAGCCTAAAAAATGAGCAAAGACAGGCTGTTCTTAGAATAAGAAATAACAGTCATTAGTCAGGTAAAAATGTATCCAATCTTATTCAGAATTTAAGAAATCCTAACAAAATTAAGTTACTACTTTCACTTATCAGGTTGGCATAAATTAAAAATACACAGAATCGATTAAGGAATGTGCAGACAAACCATGATTTCCTGAATTTTAGATATTTAACTGGTACAAACCCTGGTAGAGCCACAAAAATGTCCAGAAAACATCTCCTCGACCTTGTCAGTGAAAAACACAAGTTAAAAAACTCTATGCACAGTATGTAATTTGTGTTTAAAAACAAAAACCCGACGCCTCCCATCTCACTGGTAGGAGAATGGTTGTTATCAAAAATCCATAAAATAACGGCGTTGGGGAGGTGGTGGAGAGACCAGAGCCCTGTGCACCGTTGCTGGGGTGCAGTGGCTCAGCCACTGTGGAAACAGGAAGATGCTTCTGTAGAAACTGAACATAGAACTGCCCTGCGACCCAGAACTTCCACGTATGCATAACACACGAAAGAACGGGCCGCAGGCTCCCAGAGAGACACCTGTATGGCCACGTCCATAGCAGGATAATTCCAGTAGCCCGACCGTGGAAGCAGACTGAGTGTGCTCAGACCGAGGGACAGACAAGCAAATGTGGGCCATCTACACCAGCGGTCCCCAGCCTTTTTGGCACCAGGGACAGTTTCACGGAAGACAATTTTTGCACACACTTGGGTACGGGGAGGGGGGGGATGGTTTCAGGATGACTCAAGCACATTACATTTACTGGGCAGTCAAACCTCCCTGCTAATGATAATCTGTGTTTGCAGCTGCTCCCCAGCGCTAGCATCACTGCCTCAGCTCCACCTCAGATCACTAGGCATTAGATTCTCATAAGGAGCCGCAACCCAGATCCCTCCATGCTCCTGGCATGTGAGTGGGGCACCATGCCGGGGACCCAGCTAGGGCTGCCTATGCTGAGTGAGTGTATTTTTCCAGTAGAGAACAGAATTCCTCACAAATACATGGGATCCCACCAAACTAAAGAGCTTCTGCACAACAAAGGGAACAATCAACAGAGTGAAGAGACAACCCACAGAATGGAAGAAAATATTTGCAAACTATCCATCCAACAAGGGGTTCATAACCAGAATATATAGGGAACTCAAGGAACTCAATAGCAAAAAACCAAACAATCTAATTTAAAAAGGGGAAAATGAAATGAGTAGACATTTCTCCAAAGAAGATATACACACAGCCAATAGAAGTATGAAAAAATGCTCAACATCACTAATCATCAGGGAAATGCAAATAAAATTCACAGTGAGATAGTATCTCACACCTGTTAGAGTGGCTATTATCAAAAACACAGACAAAAGACAAGTGTTAGCAAGGATGTGGAGAAAAGGGAGCGCCTGCACACTGTTGGTGGGAATGTAAATTAGCACATCCATCATGGAAAACAGCGTGGAGGTTCCTCAAAATATTAAAAACAGAACTACCACATGATTCAGCAATCTCACGACTGGGTATATATCCAAAGGAAATGAAATCATTACATCAAAAAGATATCTGCACTCCCGTGTTTATTGCAGCATTAGTCACAATAGCCAAGATATGGAATCAACCCAAGTGTCCATCGACAGATGAAGGGGTAAAGAAAATGTGGAGTATATACACATGGAATACTATTCAGCCTTAAAAAAGAATGAAATCCTGTCTTTTGCAACACCGATCAGCCTGGAGGACATTATGTTACGTGAAATAAGCCAGACACAGAAAGACAAATACCACATGACCTCACTTATAAGTGGGATCTAAAAGTGTTGGACTCACAGCAGTAGATAGTAGAACAGTGGTTACCAGAGCCTGGGGAGGGCGGGGAGGAGGAGGGAGGGAAGGAGGGAGAGAGGTTGGTCAAGGGCTACGATGTCACAGTGAGGGATGAGTTCTGGTGCGCAGCAGGGCGCTGTGCATATCTACGGTATATCTCAAAATACCTAGAAGGGAGAAGTGTGAATGTTCCCACCACAAAGAAATGACATATGTTTGGCGGATATGCTAATTGCCCTGATCTAATCATTATACAATGTACACATACGTTGAAACATCACACTGTACCCCACAGATGTGCGCAATTATTATGTGTCAATTAACAACAAAGAGGAGCAAGGTGCCAACAGGTGGGCAGCCCTCTACCTCACGGGCTGTGGGAGGCCGGAACGAGGCACCTGTCATATGCTGCTATGCAGATGCGGGACACACACGGGAGACGTGGCTTCAGGTATCAGCCTCTTCCCACAGGGCTTACAAAGAACAGCCTAACCCCATGGAAGGGGCTCAGCTGTAATGTCCCCAACCCCATATTCCAGGAAGGGACACCAAGTCCAGAGCTGTGCACTTTGCAAATTGCGTCTTTCTCAGCGACAGTAACAATGCTTAGTGGGGATGTGGCAAAGAATGCTGATTTCATGCACTTTATGGCTAATATTGCTTGAGAGGAGGCGGGCAGGTTGCTCACTTTCCCCTGGGTGGGTACGTTTTCTGTATTCTACCTCATGAGGCAGAAGTAGGAGAACCGCTGCAGGACACAGAGCCGCTGCCGCACCTGCTGTGAGTGCTCAGGGCCATGTGTGCCTGGGAGGAGGCGGTTCAACCAAATTGAAGCAGACGTCCCCTCCTAGGTTTCCCTGAATGGGTTTGCTTCAGATTGAAGCAAACACTGAAAGAGATTTTAAAAGAGTAATGCAGAATAAGACAGAGAGAATAAAGAAGAACAGAAATCTGTAAGAGAGAAGGATTTCACTATGGAGTTGGGGCCTCGAGTGGGCCTCCTCGCCCGCTCTTCTCCGGTCTCAGTTTCCCCGTTCAGCTCACCCTCTCCACCCCACCCCCAGGACCTGCCGACCTCTGGAGCCCACAGCCTGCTCTCGGCGCGATTGCTTCGCACCCACCTGGCATGCCCAGCCCTGCACCTGGTGAGCTGGAAACTCATCAGCAAGTCAAAATGCTTTGAGTGCCCGATGTCCATCCACTTACAACTGTACACCTGTTCTATGCTCTAAAACACCACGATGGAACGCACAGCTTTGACACGAACATAAACAGGAGCTCCAGTATCTCCTCCGGGCGCCCTGCCACGGGCACACCCCACGCTGGAGACCGGGGGCCCCGCCTGCACCTGCTCGTCATCCTGCTGTGTAGACGATTGCATCTGAAGGGGGGTCTGGTGCCAAAACAATTTTGAAAATCACAGCTCTCGGCCTTTCCAGACCGTCTTTCCGGAACCTCATTCCCTTGGAGCCCTGTGTCCCAGGGCATCTGACCTCATTCCCTGTGTCCCAGGGCATCTGACAGGCACCGAGAGGTCCCGGGCGGGGGGTGGGGGTGGGCGGTGCTGGCTTATGTATTTGCATTTGAGCAGGAACTTTCTGGAGACGGAGATTTACAGTAAAGGAATGACATTAGGGTTCAGACAAAGGAGGATATAGTTTTGGGTTGGGGGGTCTTTTGCTTCATCTCAAGTCTCCCCAGCCTGGGGGATGCCTGCTGACAATACGTGCAGTGGGGGCGGGGACCAACTCTGAGAAGCTGCACAGGAAAAGCCCGCTGACCCCTGCCAGTGAGAGCGTGGCCCCCGGGGGGAGCCCCCGACTCGCACCCCTCCACTGCTCAGCCCCAGGGCTTCCCCGCCCCAGCTCCCGTGGATGGACCCTGGGTGCAGACAGTCTCCGTGGGCTCCCAGCCCCCTTCCCCTCCACACCCTGTCCGCAGTCCGTGTCCACATAGCGCACCTGCAGCCCCTGCCCGGGCTCCACCCCGGCCCCAAAGCCTGGCTGGGGAAGCCAGCACTGCTCAGAGAACCGGCTCTAAGTGCCGGCCAGAGCTGGGGCAGGCGCCACTGACCTGCCTCCCACCCAGAGACCCAGTGGCCGCTCAGGGGGGGCCAGGAGCTGAGGGCTCCACCCAGGACTCGCTGAGCCCAGAGCCAATGGAAGCATCCAGATGCTTCTGTCCTGGCGTCTGCGGCCGCTTCTTTGCATGTGCCCAGTCTCTGCCACAACCGGGCATCCCGAGGCCATTCTTCATTCTGCCCTGGTCCTCCTCACCGGGGTAACCGCTCCTCTTGGAGCTATTAATTATGCCCGTGATAACAGGCGGGACAGAGAGCCGCTGTGCTCCTCACGGCGAAGCCACCTACGAGCCCTGCAGTCCAAAAGGCAAACATATCCAGAAAACCTGAGGGTGCACTTACTAAATAACCGGTGCCCTGTAACCGATAGCCCTGCGAGACACGCCAGCAGAGGGCTCGGGGACAGACATGTGCCAACCCCCAACCCTAGGCTAAACCAGTGCCCCCAAGCCCGCTAGAACCTGGCTCGGAGAGGAGAAATGACCACTCCAGCCAGGGAGCCACACAGGCAGGGCTAGCGCCCAGGTGGGACTCCAAAGCAGCTGCCCTCTAGCTCGGGACCCCAGGCCCAGGCAGGTGGCACCACGTTGTAACCCCAAAGGGCTTCTTGTTTGGGTAGCCTGGGCCAGAAGGACAAGGAAAGGTAGCTGTGCAATGGCCTGGTCCCCTTGGGGAAGGGTTTGCCAGGCCTCCTGGAAGCCCCTGGCCCCCCGACACACACTCACCTCCACAGAACACCTCAGGGTCCCGGGCGCCCCAGGCTGGCGCGGGCCACAGCAGCAGAGCCAACAGGGCCACGGGCAGCAGCGCAGGCCCCATGCCCCCCGACCGTGTCCACCTTGCAGCCTGCCTCCTCTCGGTCCTGGGCTCCTCTGGGCGAGGAGCAGGGAAATGGCATGCAAAGTCCCCAGGTGAGGCGCAAGGCCCTGGAGACCTGCCCCCGCCCCTCCCCACCCCCGCAAGTACCGCACCTGGGCCCCTTCAGGTGCGCAGCAGCCCCCTCCCACCGCCCCACCCCTCCCAGCGCTCACTGCCTCCTGTTCACCCCCACCCTCCAGTCTGGTCCCCTTCCTCTACTGCTCCCCAGCCCTACCCAACCTCCCAGGGTAGTTCAGCACTGGGCACTGCCCAGGTAAAGGTGTGAACTCCAGCAGGTCGCTGGGCCTCTGGGTTGGGGGCTGGCGGGGGCAGTGGGGGGGGGTTCTGAGCAGCTTCTCACTCCCGGCCACACCTCCCTGCCAGGCTCCTGTGGGACCTTTCTCCTCCTGGGGCCCCGCCCTTCCCCTCCTCCGGCCTCCCTCTCCTCTGTGCCCTCCCGCAATGCCCCCTCCCCTGCCCGCACCCACCCCAGAAGCCCTGTAAGTAGAAAGGGCTCCTGGCCAAGCTCACGTCCACGTTTTGACAGGACCCTGCCTTTAGAAAGCAACAGGGCCGTTCTCCGAGTAGCCCATTATGAAAAGCAGCTGAGCACCAGGTCATCACTGCCACTCCGCACTCACAGCCACCTTCCTGCAGGGCAGAGGCTGCCACTGGGGACACAGAGCCTGCTGGTGCCAACCTCGGGTCCCTGCCATGGACTCAGCGGGCCCTATGGGGACAGAGTTGGGTGACAGGGAAGGATGATGTCTTGTGCAGTGAGGAAAATGCTTTTTAAATCTGAATAATTTCATTGTTGCGAGTGGGTGGAAGGCAGTAACTCCCGCTTGTTTGGCACTGAGCTCTTGGTTCCTAGACAGTGCTGCCCACTGCAGATGACAACAGGCAGGGTTTAGAGGGAAACGGGGGAGGGGCGAGAGAAAGAGACAGAGGGTGGGGGAGGAAGGCACGGAGGGAGGGAGAGGATGTCCGGGATCATCTGGTTACTGCTGCCCCCGCCCAGGTCAGCCGCCCTCTGAGCAGCCCCTTGGGTGCAGAGCAGCACTTGGAAACCAGGCTTGGGTGCTCACCGTGTCCATTGCTGCTGGACGTCCCTGCTCTCTCAGGGGACCGAACGAGGACGGCCTGTGTTTACCACTATGCACAGACACAGCTGCAGGACTGAGCTGGTCTCTGTACATGCGTGGAAGAACCGAGGAGCTGCACCCGCACCTCCAAGCCCAGTCTGCCACCTCAGGGGCCTTCCAGGCAGTAAATCCCTCTCCAGCAGCAAGGAACCTGGCTCTCTTTTCCTTGCAACGCCACTTGCTCAGTCCGCTGTCTGCTTCCCTGCCCTGTCACCTTCCTTGTGGACGTGCTGCCCAGCCCCCGCCCAGCTGTGTCGTGTTATTGGGGCTCAGAGACTGGGGCCCAGACCCAGTGGCCTTGTGTTACGTCACCGGTAGCTTGCTGTGTGCCCAGACCGGGACTCACCTTCAGTTCACTCACTGCCCCCACTCCACAGGTAGGAAACCCAGCCTAGGGGAGATCGCATCATTTGCTCACATACACTACTTTGTACATTTAGTGCTGTAATTTTATTTCTAATCAGGGCAGCAAGGTACCCAGCTGAAAGACTACATTTCCTAGTTCCCTTGCTGCTAGGTACGGCCAGGAGACAAGGTTCTGGCCAGGGACATGTAAGCAGAGGTTTGGGTGGGACTTCTGAAAAGCTCATTACGAATAGGAAGACTGATGCCACGGGAAATTTTGCCTTTGCTTTCTTCTTGTCCCTCCCAAATGTTAAGACTGTCCTTGTTATTGATGGTGGGCCCTGGTGGCTTATACAAGTGAGGTGACCCCTAGTGGCCCCAAGCTAACTGTAGGACAGGGCCTACTTGCCACTGGCAAGTCCAATCATGTGATTAGAGGTTGGGGCTTTGGGACAGGTGCTGTCAGCCCAACTTCTGTCCTTGGGGGAAGGGCAGGGAGCAGGAGCCTGAGTTCCCTCACCTGGCCAGGCCCTTGCCCAATCACGCTTGCGTAATTAATGCGCCACCTATAGAAACTCTGGAAAATGAGGCCCAGTGGCACTTCCAGGTTGCCGAGCACATGGATGAGTCTCGGGGGTGCTATGTCCCGATTCCACGGGGAGGGGGCACGGAAGCTCTGCACTGGGACCCTCCCAGACTTTGGCCATGTGTCTCTTCATCTGGCTGGTCCTGGGTTGCGTCCCTACGATAAAAATGTATCACAAACACAACACTTTCCTGAGCCCTGTGAATTGTTTCAGTGAGTTATCAAATCTTAGGGGAACCTCCAGATTTATAGCCAGTTGGTTAGACGTGTAGGTGGCCTGGGGACCCTACTTGGGGCTGGCGTCTGGAATGGCCGCAGTGTGGTCGGGACCCTGCCCTTAAACCTGTGGAATCAGGAGCTAACTCCGGGTGGTCAGTGCCACAGGTGAATTGCAGTACACCCGTTGGTTTCAGAATAGAAAAAACGGGAAATGAATTTTTGTTACAACTGTTTTGCACCTTTTAAAAGTAAATTTCCTAGTTTAAAATAAATGCACAAAATTTTTAAAAAGGTATTTTAACCCTGGGAGAAACAAACAGTTTTATATGAAAGCCATGGTTTAAACGTGAAGCCGACGGAAACGTGGCATGACTTTGAGCTCCTGATGGAGCGTGAGCAAAAAGCCTTCTTCCCACCGACACGTGGCGATTCTCCTTTGAGAGGAGAGGGTCTAACGCGTCTCACTTGCCTTCTGTGCTTTTGTAGCTCTTTCCTCTCATTCTCTGTTTGTTCAACTTTCCCGGCAGCCCTGAGCACGCAGACCTCCGACCCTTGAAGTCAGGAAGGCTGAGCTTCTCCTGGCGAGGCGCGGGTGGCCGGGGCCAGGCTGCTCGGGTGAGGAGAGCACTTCCGCTCCCAGTCTGGAGGGCGCGTTCGATTTCACCACAGAAAGGAAAGCTCGTTAGGATGCACCGCGTGGGCTCGGAGAACCGGGACCAGCGAGGGGCGAGGCGTTCAGCGAACGCTGTCCGCTCGGTCCTTGGGCAGTCTCTCTTCTTGGTTCCTTCCAGCTCACTGGGTTCTTTTCTTCTTTTTGCATCTTCACTTTTCCTCTGGGCTTTTCTGTTGCACAAAACAGAAAAAGAGAAGAAAAACACTTAGCAGATTATTGTCTTCTGTGACCACAGGAAATCAGTACTGAAGCTGGAAGGCACTGAGACACTGAGGCCACTCTGGCACAGGGAAAGGCTGTAGAACAGTTCAGCTGGGCTGGCACTCGAGCCCACCACTCACCGGGGGTCAGCCTGGCTGAGTTTTCCACATGCAGCACCTGTGTGACCTGCGTCTCACACTGTGCCCTCCCTGGAAGTGCAACGTTGGTGACACTGGCTCCTGCCCATCAGCTGACACAGACATTCGACCCGGCGCTGTCCCCATAGGGGTCTCAGTCCCATCCATCACTGCACAGTGTGCACCCGGTGGTCATCCCATGCTCAGCCCTGTGGGCAAATCCCAGCTGAGAAGCCGCAGGAAGGGCAGGCGGACCCCACCCAAGGACAGACACTGTCCCAGCCTCCTCCGGGGCCACCGCTCTGCTCCTCGGGGATTGCTGCTGCAGCCTCATCTGCACAGGGCAGCCTGGCACGGCTCTGTAGGGCCAGGACGGACCAGTCCTCCAAACAGCAAGTGCATTTCAGCCTCGCGGTGTGGGTTGGTGGGCTGCCCTCTCCCCCTACTTCATTCACGTTAGACCATTAGGATGCTGTATTCAAAACCAGTTCATGAAATAAAAATCAACACACAGACACAAGCCATGGTCCTCTCTCCACCATGCGAGTGCACAGGATCACACCTGCCGTCTGTGCTCACCTGCCCAGGGAGGTACCTGTTCACGTTCTGCCATCCACGCAGCCACAGGAAATAAGCTAACTGCAAGCCTGTCCTTCATTCACCCTGAGCTGTCCATCTAGGAAAATACTGCCTAAAGCAAACTTGTTTGGAGACTGACTCAAGCCCGTGGCCTCAAACAGTTGGCCCGACCCCCAGTCGAGACTGAAGCTCCTGGGCATCAGGGTGGCCAGACGCCCAGAGCCTGTGAGCATAAAAACGGTAAGAAGCTGGGGAGAGAATGGGGGTCCCTCCTGGTGGATAGAACTGTCTTCTGCACTCTGCACCACCGAGCGCCGGCTCCTTTGCATTCTGAGAAGGGGCTCAGGAAGGAAAGTTCGCTTTTCTATGCCTGATAAACAACTTTCAAGGTCATGACGCCCGACCGTGTTCCCTGAGCCTGTGGGACAGCGACTGCCGTCCTGAGCATCCAGTTCCATCTGTTCATCCCAAAGCGTGTTCCATCTTCCAGCAGACGTCGATGACGCCCTTCTCCACGCTGGGCGTGGGGGGCGTGGATGACAATGCACAGCTCACTCTCTCCCAGTCAACCACCATGACCTCGGTGTGTTGCCGCCTGCAGACGTACTGGAGTGACCCCCTGGGTGTGGGATGTGTTTCTCGGAGGAGGCAACCCAGGGGCAGGGCTGAGAATTTCCAGGGCAAAGAATATGCCGGCTCGGCTCCCCAGGGCGAGAATCGCAGCGTCCCGCAGCAGCAGGCAGCCAGGGAGGCGGGGATGCTGGTGGGCCAGAGGCACCTGGGACAGATTCTACAACCACCCCGTGTCCTTCATCGGCTGCCCCGAAAGCCACCCAAGGGGAGGCCGTGAGCCTCAGATTCCAAGGCCAAACCAACCTCAATGCCACGCAGCCTTTTCCAGGTGAAATCACTCGATTCTATTTTAAATGGATGCCATAAACTTGTATTAACATAGATTTCTTGTTTCAAGGGTTTTTGAGGCAAGGTAGTGTTGAAAGTTTACCCTCCAGGCAAAAAAGAATGAATAAGAAGAGAAAAATCCAATAACTTCACCCCCTTTGAGGTTTAAAGCACCATCTCATTTACCGGGATATATATTTTTCTTTCATTGAATTGTTTTGTCTCTTTTACTTAGACCGGAAACCTCCTGGGCAGGGATCACATGACCCTTCCGCCCCCGAGCATCATCAGCAACGGTGGCTCGCTCTGGAGCAGCGCGAAGGCCTGCGTGTCCCAGCAGCCCATGACATCCACGGAGGTGGGAGGGCAGGGGCGGAGGCATCCCCTCTGCTTGGCGTTGGTTTCCTGGCGCAGACGAGAGGTGACCCTTGCCCTGGGGGTCCTCAGGCAAAGTGGGTGCCTGGGCCAGCCTCCCTGGCACCCTGCTACCTGCACAGGTGCCTGCCAGTTTTGCAGGGACCTGCGGAGTAGCAAAGCCCTGGGTCATTAATTCAGTGAGAACGCGAGGGAATGAACGTCCCCTTTTGGTGAGGGACAGACTGGCCAGGAAAGGGGCTTTTCCCGAAGCTCCTGAAAGTGACTGTAGAATGAGCAAGGACAGTGAGGCCAGGCCTCCTCGTCCTTCCTCCCCGTTCTCCCGGTCTCTTGTTTTGTGCAGTGTGCTCTCCAGAGAGGGCTGGGAAGCAGCATTGTGTTGGGGGGGGGGGCAGGTCTGTAAGGGCAGGAGCCTCTCAAGACCTTGTATGGTGGGCAAGCGGGGTAACCCCTCGACTGGCGGGATGGGTGGGCAGAGGGCAGGAATGGGGGCTGGGAGCCTGGGAGCGAGAGTGCTGCCGAGAACAGACACCTGGACATGAAGACCCCAGTCGGGATGGCAACGGGGGCAGGGAAAGAGCAGCAAGTGATGCCCAGGGTGCTGAGGGCCGTGGTGGGGGCTGAATAACTCCAGTGCCAAGCTCACGGCTTCCTCTGGGACAGGATCAGCCAGAGTCATGGCAGGAAACAAACAGTATGTGCAAATTGGGTGACCCAAGGAGAGTTTAATAAAGAAACTATTTATGAAGGTCTGGGAAGGATTTAAGCAAAGGATGCAGGGATAATGCAATACCCTGAGGCCAGTAAGGCCTAGGAGCTGCTACCAGCCCCCAGCCCAAAAGGGCAACTGAACCCCAAAGAAGATAGGTGTAGGGCCCTGCAGAAGATAGGGGTGTAGGAACCTGCAGAAGATAGGGGTGTGGGAACCTGCAGAAGATAGGGGTGTGGGAACCTGCAGAAGATAGGGGTGTGGGAACCTGCAGAAGATAGGGGTGTGGGAACCTGTAGGAGATAGGGGTGTGGGAACCTGTAGAAGACAGGTGCAGAGCCCTGCAGAAGACAGGTGTGTAGGAAAGGCTGCACTTCGGGGAAGGTGACTGCCATGGTCTGAATGTTTGTATCCCCCCAAACCCACATATTGAAACTGAATCTGTAGTGTGATTTTACTAAGAAGTGGTGCCTTTGGGAGGTGATCAGTCACGAGGGCAGAGCACTAATGGAATCAGTGCCCTTAGAGAAAGAGGCCCAGGGTAGCTCGTTGGCCCCTTCTGCCATGTGGGGACTCACAGAAGGCACCATGGATGAGGGAGCAGCCCTCCCCAGCTGAACACGGTGTTCTGCCTGGTACCTAGTAGATGCCCGGTAGTGAGTGTTTCTGATGCATGCACAACCAACCGACCTTGAGCAATTCACAGTCTTTGGGACTCAATTTTTCCGACTATGAAACATGGGGATATTACTAAATGAACTTCGAGACCACCTCCAGCTCTAATACTTCATCAGTCGTCCTTGAACTAAAGCTACAGGAAACAAAACTCATCATAAAAGGTCTTTTTCAATGGAAGTTTCACTGCTCTCACAACTCGTCCTGAGACGTGACTCGCCATGTTCTGCGGGCTGCTACGCCCGCAGCGTTTGTGACCTTGGGAACCACACTTCTGACAAAACAAATTAGCCACTGAGCATCGCTAACTACCATTAAACTTCCCCGGCAGCAGGGCGAGGAGTGGCTCAGACCTCGGTTCTGATCTCAGTTGTAACACGAGTTTAGAGCCATATGCGCCTCGTTGCCCGAGGCACTGTGAGCCTGCGTCTACCGGGCTCCCACTAGGGAAATAACGTTCCAACGGATCGTAAACAATATTGCATTTGCATTTTGCATGTTTTTCCCTGCTTCCTCTGAAAATAATCAAAGTTGTATGCGTTTGGTTCATCTTTCCCCAAAACACGTCCCGCCTGTGTCGGCAGGAACACACGGGGAAGAAAACCTGCTCCCGTCTGGTCCACGGTGTCCCTCCGAGCTCGGGTGAGACCACGCGGGGCTCCAGCCAAAGGCACACAGATCTGGCTGCAGGAACACCCAGACAGCACGGGAACTGGGACTGCACATCAGCCAGGTCTCTTCCTGCAACAGGGCCACCTGCTGCACCTGACAGGTCACCTTTTGTCCTGGGTGGTTCTGGCTATACAGGAGTGTGTGTGTGTGTGTGTGTGTGCACGCACTGCAGTGCTTTGTGGGGGATATCGAGTATCCTTTTCACGTTTATCAAGGTAGCACCCGTAGGGAGTTTAAAAAGCCAAATGTCCCTCAGGACACAGGCAGGAAGCAGCAGCCCCGCCTCCCACCCCAGCCCTCACTCCCCGGGGTCCACACTTCAGCCTTGCACGTGGCTTCCTGGCTGGTAGCTCCACGTTTCTACGTAAATAGGGGTGGACTGCTGCTTCCTGGCACTTCAATGTCAGATGTTCTCCACGACGCCCTAATCTGGATGAGGAATTAGCTGGGTAACACCCTCCCCACACACAGAGCCACACGCACTCACACACACCCTCTCCTTGCTTGTCCAGTCGGTGGTTCTGTTAAAGCTGTGTCCAACACGTGCACCACGATCGTGGAGACTTCTCCCAGCCGAGCTGCGGTGCACTGGACTTCACTGCCTGTCTTGCACAAGTTTTGTATACGCTGGAGTTAATCATTGGCTTGTTTTCCCGCTCACTCAATTTCCTAAACCCATTTGAAATTCATACCCAGCGTCTCTGGCAGAGCTCTATGCCCTTGTCAACGTGGTAAAACCACATCTCTGGGAGTTGAACAGGGAACTGCACAGGCAGAACTTCTGTGTCCTGCGTTCTGCGTCTCCCTCCCTTCCCGATTTCTCCTCCCTTTATATGTAATGCCGTCTCCAGCTGCCTCACCTGCCCCGCACCTCAACTGCCCTGAAACCTCCACCCACTCCACACCTCCATGCATACCCCAAAACCTCCACCCACCCCCCAAAACCACCCACCCCCAAAACCTCCACCCACACCCCAAC
>CM052437.1:183186971-183204747 GCA_028533085.1 Varecia variegata
GAAACTGGTTTATTATCTAGAGTCTACCTCATCTCCACAGTTTATTCTTGCTCTAAAATTTTACAAGCCTGGGATTTGCTTAAAATACACAAAGGTGGAGGTGGGCAATGGGAATAGATGAAAATAAATTGCCAAAATGTTGATAAATGTTGAGCCTAGGTGATGGGTATATGGGTTCATTATTCTTTCAACTATTGGGCATGTTTGAAAACTTCCATTAAAAACTTTTTCTTCAAAAGATTCAACTAGAAAACAAAAATTTACAAGCACCCATTTCTGTTTTTCCTCACCTACAAAATCAGAATATCAAAGGCCCAAGAATGCTGTTGTAAATCTTATGTGAGATAATGCACTCATTCATAAAGCAGTTTATGAACTGCTTTATGAACTGTATGTCATTATATAAACATTAGGTTGGAGGTTTTTTGTTAAGATTTATGTGCTGATTTTTTGTTTTTACTTTGTATTTTACAAGGAAGCACTGGAAGATCTTGAAAGTTATTAAACTACTTGCTCCTTTGCCAAAATGGCATGCTTTTGCATTTATGTTTTTGTTTTCAATCTCTAATACATAACAGGTGTGATTCTATTAGTAAGGTTAACAGTTCCATTTCCCCAACCTTATTATTTGGCTGCAACAGTAAATGATTTATTAAAACTGTATCTAAAGTTAAGAATAAGTTATCTTCCAGAAACAGCCTAAGCAAACACTCCTGTAAGTACCTGCACTTTGTGACATCTATTTTGGCTACTCAAAGATTCCATTAGTTTCTGGCTACATTCTGGAGAGCCAAGATACATTTTATTCAGTAAACATTAACCACTTACTATACAGGAGGCCAATGATTTACAAATTGACCATCTTGAATATCTAGTGGATTATGAAATTAATTTAGGTCACAACCAGCATTTTACTGTAATGAGACAGAAAATAGAGAGCATGGTGGACAGAGTATGGACTAGTATTGTTAATGAAATTTTTTCTCATTTTTATATGTGTACTAAATCACGATGTCAACCAGTTTATGGTGGACTGTAATTAAAAAGTTTGAAAGCCACTGTGCTAGCCAGCAGTCCCCAACCTTTTGACACCAGGGACCAGTTTCATGGAAGACAACTGTTCCACAGACAGGGTGGAGGATGCCAGCTCAGGCAGTGATGCACGGCCTGGATCCTAACAGGCCATGGCCTGGGGGCTGGGGCCCACAGTGCTAAGCAACATGCTAAACTGAGTTGCCAAATAAGCAGCCTGAGGTGTAAAGGAAGTATTGCCAGACGATGTAAATATTTCTCCAATTTTACATGGTTAGTCAGTTACATAGGTAAATAATATAAAATTGACTAACAAAACTGAGTACACAATTGTAGATTTTTTTTTTCAGATTCATAAAGGGAACATTTCATTAATTCATTCATTCGTCAAATATTTGTTGAAGATATGTTATGTGCCAGGAACATTTGGAATGCATGGTAAAAACAGGCAGCATTCCTGTTCTCATGGGGCTAATGGGAGAGGCAGATTAAAAAAACAAGGAAACAACATAAAGAAAATTACAAATTAAAAGTTCTGAAGAAAACAAACAAGGGTGCCAAGGAATGAAGAGGAGGGAGCCACCTACGCAGGAGATGGACTTAACTTCAGATAGAATGATTTCTCATGGAATGCCTCCCGCAGGAGCCTGAGACCAACTGATCAGGAGTCAGCGCTGCAAGAGTGAGGGCAAAGGCAGTCCACACAGAGGATGCAGTTCATGCAATGGACTTCCCAGGTAAGGGCAACGTTCATACAATACCTTGGTGAAGTAGGCTGGGACCAAGTCATACAGAATTCATAAACCTTGGTGAGGAGTTTGGCTTGAGTCTAAGACCAATGGGAAACCTGGCACTTGTGACAAACTGGAAAGAAAAGCTCCAAAACATCAAGAATAAAGCCTACCTATTCCTCTAAAATAACAATTCTCAAACTTTGTGGCCTTAAAATTATTAAGGACCCCAAAAAGCTTTTGTTTATATGGATTATATTCATTCATAGTTATTATTTTAGAAATTAAAAATGAGAAACTGGAAACACAGAAGCATACATTCCACTAGTCATCAGTGTAATGTCTTCACATGTCAGATAGCCTCAGGAAAATTTCACTGTACACTAGTGAAAAAAGAGTGACATGTAAAAACACCTTAGTCTTTTTAATGAAAAGTTTTGACCGGAGTTCCTAGACTACACTGGGAATGAAAAAAAAAAAAACATAATTCTGACTCCCAGAAGGTAACCAAGTAAGGTAGGTAAGCCATATGTTTTAAAAATTCAACTAGAAAGCCTGAGATCTAACAGACAAAACACCATCTACTCAAACTGACAGAAAGGTGGCATATACTAAATCATATGGCCAGAAGTGACATTCCTACATTTAATCTCTAGTTTTGTTTTCCCATTTTGTCATACAAATGTTTTGATATTTGGGCCAAAATTCCTAAGCAGGATTATTGCAATGTGCCCATCTACAAACATTTACTAAAAAACACCTCTGGAGTATACACTAGAATGGTTTTTGAATGCTTCAATAACAAGAACTAATCTCAAATGCTTTTATTGTTCATACTTCACCATGTCTCCTTTATCTAAGTTTTCAAAAGAAGCATTTAAAAAGTCCCTTTCCAGTATATTTCTACATCTTAAAGGAAAACTCTCAATCAACAAGATGTGATTTTACCTGAAAGTGATTCTACCTAATATTTGTCAGAGACAGGTAGTCTAATAATATTGTTTATGCTTGCAAAACAAGAGAAACTACCCAAAGGAACTGACTCAATATCTAAACCTTTTTTGGTTCCGTTTTCATCTTTATAAGATGCTGGTAACAAAACACAAATAGATTTTTATTACAAATGAGTTGATGTAAAACAGAATTAATTGAACCCATTTCTCAAGAATTTTTACTTTCCAAAGTGCCATACTGTTGTTACACATTCCTTCACAAGCTTGAGTTTTTTAGTTATGCTTTTGTAACGGGCATGAAATCAATCTACAATGGTCAGGATGGCCCGGCAATCTCAACCACCCAATAGCAAGCAGCCCCGCTCTCCCCAACTGACACTAGCACGGGGGGCGCCGGGGGCGCTCTCCGCGCCCGGGGACACAAGGCCAGTTTCACCGCTTAATGCCCGCCAACACTGAAGGCCCATGCGGGCCTAACCCCTCAGGCACACTGCAAGCAAAGAGAAAACACAGAAGTCCTCGGTTGACCACGAACTACACACCAGGGAAAAGGAGGAGCGAACAGGGCAGGATGACAATGGGGAAGGAATGAGGGGAAGAGGACTGAACGGGCCGGACACAGAGTCGGGGCCGGCGAGGGCCGCGTCTGCTGCAGGCGGAAAGGCCCGGCCGGCACCCGCCCAGCGGCCCGGCCTCGTCCCGCTGCCGGCCCCACGTACCTCCAGCGCCTGCTCCGCCGCCCGCTCCCAGGGCGGCCGCCATGGTGCTCGCTGGGCCCGGCCTTCAGCCTCGCCCCACCAAGCCAGCTGGTGGGCCGACGGGCCTGGTCCGGGCCCCGGGACTGGTGGCGGAGGACGGGGATGGGGGCTCGGGGGGAGACTGCGTGCCAGGACCGGAGCGAGGAGGATGCAGAGGCGAGGCCGGACGCGTCGCGGTCCACAGCAGCCCCTTAGCCTCCGCAGGAAGAAAACAACAAACTACCGCAACATGGCCGCGGACCCGCGCGCCGCGGTGCGCCCTGGGAAGATGGAGGCCGGGAGGCGGGCGGGCCGGCGCGGCGCGGGGGTACGGGGCCTGCCCCTGCGAGGCCGCCTCCGAGTGATGGGCGGCGTGCGTGGAATGCGAACACTCGGCGGCCGCCTCCGCGCAGCTCCTGAAACCCAAATGTTCAAAGCAGGGCGGGGACGATTGCTAGCCGTAGGTGGATTCCAGGTTCTCGTCGTAAAGCGCTTTGCAGGAGTCGGCAAAACGGCGTTTTACGGCAGCCGGTGTCCCGTGGGGAGTGGGAGCTGGACGGCGCCCGGCACTGAACCCGGATTCTGCGGCTGGGCGGTAGTTTGGGGGCGGGGGGGAAGAGCTGCAGTCCTGGGCGCCGACGGGGTTTGCTGAGGGGAGGAGAGGGAGGCACAGCTCAGGGCCAGGTGCTCCCGCGGGCGGGGACGCGGTGTGCCCGGGTCGGGCTGTCGCGCACGCGCACTGGTACCGCGCCCGCACGCCCAGCCACCGAGCCCGAAGACCCGTCGCACCCCGCGCAGCTGCTGCGGTGGGCGGCTGTGCAGCGGCGGGCTCCGGTGCTCGCTGTCCTCGCCTCGTGGGCGCTGAGGACAAGGCGCGAACAGCCGACGGCGCCCGCGTCCGTCTCGGAGCTGGCATTTCGGCGGCGAGAAAGGCTGAAAGACTAGATGGTAGTGAGTGAGCTGGAAGAAGGGGTGCGGGTCCGGCGGCGAGGGAGGGCCCGGGGCTCCCGGCCCGCGTCTGGAGGAGGTGGCCGTGGGGTCGAGGGCACACGAACTGCAGACCCTGCGTCGTCGGGATGGAGGCGGAGGCTGCGTGTCGGGCGGGACGGCGCGGTGAGCCGCAGGGCTGCCTGGGTGGGCAGGGGCAGAGCACGCGCTGGACTTCAGGACATCTTTCTGACTGGGGGGCCTGTTGAAAGGTTTTAAGAACATAATTTACGTAAGATTTGTGTTTTAGAAAGATGCCTAAGCCAGCAATGTAGCGACGGGTCAGTGTGGCAGGGCGTGAAGCTGGCGATCCCACCCGTGGATCAGAGCTGCGGTCCCCAACCCCCAGGCCGTGCATCCACGCCTGGCCTCCGCCTCCCCATCCCCCTCCGTAGAAAAAGTGTCTTCCCTGACACTTAGGAACTGGCTGCACAGCAGGAGGTCACCAGTGAGGAAGAAGCTTCATCTGTATTTACTGCCGCTCCCCATCGCTGCCATCTCCGCCGACCCCCCCCCCCAGCCAAATTGTCTTCCCTGAAACCATTCCTGGTGCCAAAAAGGTTGGGGACCACTGGATTATAGATAGACGTATGGAGATGTGGGAAAACAACCATGTATAATAAAACGTTAATGGTAGAATCTCTGCAGTTAGCAGAATGTTTACTGGAAAATTCATTGAACTTTTGGATATGTTTGAAATTTTGCATAATAAAATATTAAGTAAACATTCCTGGATTAATAACTAATGTAAATAATAATTATCTAAAATAAACCAAAAACAGTTTTAAAAAAGAGCCTTTTTATTCAACTGTGAGAAATCACTATCAAAAAAAAAATAAGCCTTGCAAGCAACCTCCTCAAGTAACAGTCTCCGTTAGAAAGCACACTGATACATCCACATTTAAGTGGCTTAAACTCCTCATCACCTTTCATTATGTTTTGAAACATGGAGGGTGGAATGCCTAACTCAGAAGATGTTTTCCAGGGTGATTTCAGTGGTGATCATAGGATGGGTGTCTCAAAAAAAGAAATTAACAAAGATGAAACAATCTCATAGATACCTTATACCTGAGGGAAAGACATCTATCTCAGTTATAAACCACGTGAAACAATTTCTCTAAAACAAGAGTCTCTAATCTTTTTTGATCAAACACCCGTTGGAGAAATTTCTGAGCTTGGACATCTGATGTTTGAAGATCTTGATAAATTGGGTAAAGATTTAATAAACCCCCTTTCCTTATCTACAGACAAATTTCACCTTGGGTTAACTTTCTTGCCCTAGAAACCTAATGCAGGTGGAGTGTCAACTGTAGTATCAGACAACATTGCTTATAGTACAAATTGACCTCTGACTTGTACACAGCCTCTGGCTTAAAAGGACTGAATAACTTTAAACATCTGGTGGGAAGCCATATCTTTAGCGTCTCCTAAGTGTAGTTACTCTTAACTGAGTGGGGATTTTAAAAGATAAAACTCGGGGTACGAATATGAAAGATACTGGTTCCCATGAGCCAAGGACTTCTGGGCCAAGCCCATGTCCTCTTCGTATTCCACCTGAGCTGCATTTGAGGAGCCAAGAGTATAGGTGCCTGTGTGGACTGCGATAAGGAACACCTGATGCTGCCTGCACTCGGTATGTTTCTTCTCTATCCTCCCAAGTGGAGTTGCTGCCAAGTGCAGTATTACTTGGCATAATACTTGGCCAAGTATCAAAGGTGAAACCTAAGAAGACCTCAAGAGCGGTACAATTTCATACATATTCTAGTAAATATAGTATCTTAAAAGCTTAGCTTTTTTTGTAGATAAAAGCAAATATAAAAGCCTTCCTTTTGATACGAAGGACTGGAAATTCTAGGGGCCCTCTTGCTACAAAACAAATTCTTCAGAAAACATTTTTGTTGTTACTGTATTGCTGGGTTTTAGGAATTAAGTCTCCAAGGGATCAAGAAAGAAACAAAAAACAAAAACTGAGCCAAAACCTGAGCAGTAAGTAGTGAGCATACAAGAAAGGGAGGGTTCCCTGAGTGAAGTCATCCTTTTTGGCACTGCAAATAAGAAACAAATTCTTGGGCTTCTTTTGAGGTGAAGGAATCTGAACCTAAGGCTGCCAAATTAAGCTGGAAATCCTGGAAATGCTTCTTCAAATTATACTCCCAAGTTTTTCACAATGTAAGATCAACCTTACAATCAAAGATCACAAAGAAACTACCGTAGGGTAGGTGAGAGAAACATTCAAACTAAAGATTGACCTGCCAGGGACCTCAGATACTGAAATTGTCAGAAAGGCAAATATATGAAATGTTTAAGGAAATAAAAGATGAAAGTGAGAAATCAAGGAGAGACTATCCAGAGTGACCAGAGAGTTCTTTACTTCCCTTTTTTCCCTACCTTTTCCTTCCTGAACAATGTTATCCTAAAGCCATTAGATGGCACTGATGGTGGTGTGGTCAAGAGGTCTGTGCTGGCCCAGAGTATCGGACTTCAAGCATCTCTTTCAGCCCAGGCCCTGTGAGAGGGCTGCCCAGCATGGGATGTCAGAGCACCAAAAGGTGAGGAGTATGTCCCTACGAATTGACAGACTGACGTAGGAAGCCTCCTGAGCAGGATGAGGAGGGCATCCACATGAGGAGTCAGTTCACCATGGAGAGCCACACCTGGGAAGGTTACTAGGACATCAGCCTCAGGTGTGGGCCTGGCAGGGAAATTCAGGGCATTACTGAGATGAGGTGGGAGTAGCCAGGGTTGGGTGGACTGGGATGTCAGAACACAAGTATCGTGAGAGCTCCACACAGGTGGGAGGCAGGGCTCAAGGAATCAGAACTCCAGCAGGTAATAAGGATATGTGCATGGATGAAGTGGTGGTAGCAGAGATGGAATATCGGTTATGAACAGGGAAATTAGTCAAATAGTAAGAGTAATGAAGCTAAGTTTCTCACTGTCACAAAGGTGAGTTGCTTACATGAAGAAAACACTAGTATTAACCCTGTGGTGTGTTATTGGACTAGAAGGAAGCAGAGTGAACTCAGTCATAGTTTTTGTTTTTTTAGCAATCTCTGACCAATTTTTTTCATAATTTTGATAATTGTTGATAGCTATAAATGCAAATATATGTATGTCTTTGTGTGTGTGTGTGTGTGTGTGTGTATTTCCATGTCCATGAAGAGGGCCTGGTGAACAACAACTCAATAGTATTGAGCACATCTAGCACCTAGATCTTGGCTTCTAAATATCACTGTTAGAAAGGAACTAGTATTACTTGGAAAAATAACTGATTTCAGGGCATGGAAAGTACAAAATGACACTGGAACATTCTGTTCCTTCCAAAAATCAAGGAAGTGTTTAAATAGTGATAGGTTTTGTCAAAAGGACACAGAAGTGGGATTTAATGGGCTTCCACTGGCCAAAGCAGTGAGTAGATGAGCATCAAATTAAATAACAATAATCGATTATGGTGAACTCAATGAAACAGGAAACCATGTGTCTATACAAATATAAATAAAAGAATGATGAAATTTTCATGAAAACAGTATATCAAAATTGTTGCGAAGTTCATCCCTAGAAAATACTCACTAATTATATAGTGGAAAAAAATAATTTCCAGTGGAAAAGCCTAGAAAACACCCTAGTTGATCAAAGTAAACATTTTTCAGTAATGGGTTAAATAAAAATTGCCACCTGATAGAATACAATAAGAAGAGCATCACTTCTGTGATAATCCTACTGCTCCACTTAAGTAACAGGAGATGAAGTACAAATATGCTAATGAACTGCAATTGCACCATTCTAGTTTATGAAACAAGAATTTGTTCCTTTTGCTAATGATGGCTTGTGCGACATACGAGTTATTTGGTGTTATTCTGGTAAACTGTTGCTTCCGATCATGTTTTGGAGGCATGCTTAAAGTGTCCATCTAGAGACAGTGCTCCTGGGCACCACAGAGTGCCAACTGCTCCCCCGGCTTCTTACGTTCCTCCTTTGTTGTTTTGCAAACAGGAAGCAGGGGGAAGTCACTGTGGGAGCACCGAGGCCACTGAAACAAAGCTCACACCTTCAACCACGCATGGCCCGTTCATGAGGTGTCTTCAGTATCATGGTTTTCCGTTTTGTGGAGCATGTGTACAATTACTGCATACTATTAGTAACACTGGGAATTGTGTAAAGGCAAATAAAATATTGCTTCTGAATGTGAGAATGTTAAATAACTTTCTAAATTAAATCTATCTGATTTCACATATAACTTATCTTTTATCATTGGTCCATGTTACACCTTTGCTTCCAAAATTAGTTCAAGCTCCCATCTTTTCCTTTCTGACATTGTTTTATTTTTCTGAGTCCAAATTATCTGCATTGTGTGCACACTCATGATCGTCTCACGTTCATGCTCCCACTACGCCAACCTAGGACTGTTTACTCGCGTGTGTCCCCTGCCTTTGGGTTTGCCTTCCAGGGGCTCACAGCCCTCGGCCCCCAGTGTATTTGCTTCCCCTTAGCATTAGATGTTCATGCAGCAAACCGTGTTGAGACACTCGGGGCCTGGGCCGGGCAGGGGGGGCACACACTGAATAGCGTGCTGTTCCTGCTGTTCCTCCCCACATGGAGCCTCAGCTACTGACCTTAGAGCAGCCCCACCCTGGGACAAGTCTGCAAGATCAAGTTACTAAAGCATGTTCTTACTGAAAGAAGTTAGATCTCCCCAAAATATGGCATGTACAAATGAAGGGGCGGCCTTGCAAAAATAACAGGAAAATAACCTAATCCCACAATTTCCCGAGTTAAAGATCAATCCTGAGTTCTCTCACTAACATGCACCCTGCAGGAGTTCTGTTATGCACAGCCTCTGAAAAGAGATGTAAATCTCTCTCTTTGGGTGGAAAGCCTAGTGGGTGCTCACGGCACAGGTGGAGAAAGATTTCTCGCACAGAGATTAACATATATAAAAATAAAAGAATTTATTGTATCCTTTTGGAGGAGAGCGGGAGAGAGAAAGAGAGCAGGGAGACGCGTGGCATCCCAAAGAAGGAGAAGGGGTGCCAGCAGTGAGGCCAAGTGTCTTGCTGATTTTAAGAGGGATGAAGAGAAAAAAAAAGCAATAGTTGTCAGTTGACAACAAAAGCAGCAGCAGGTAGATAACAAAAACTGCAAGGATGTCGAAGTCCAAGACCTGGTTTCCTGTCTTCTCTTGGAGTAGGGATGATCACAGGAGATGTGACTCTGCCCTCAGATGTGGTTGAGGCTGTAGCTCCTTTCCCTGCTGTTTACTGGGGAACTCTGTGAAAGCAGATTTTCAAAAAACAATTCTGAAAGAGAGAGAGATTTACATCTCTTTTCCGTCCATTCAGCTCTTTTCAGAAGTTGTGCAAAACAGAACTCCTGCAGGGTGCCTGTTGGTGAAAGAGCTCAGGACTGATCTTTAACTGTTCCTGGGGACGTTGTAGGATTGGGTCTTTTCCTGTTATTTTTTGCAAGGCTGCCCCTTTCACTTTGAAAATTGGTTTTTTAAGAATCTGGTTTTTTACTGTCTAAAGAGTTCCGGGGGGGAGGGCGGAGGAGGTGAACAGCAGGGTGCAAGCTCCAGGCCTCGGCCACACCTGGAGGACAGAGTCACCTCTCCCACAGCAATCTCTTCTCCAAGGAAAGGCAGGAGAGCCAACCTTGGACTTTGACATCCTTGCAGTTTTTTGTTATCTACCTGCTGCCAACAAGAAAGAAAGGAGTGGATGCAGCAGTTCCTCGACCGTACCTGCCATGTTACAACCCTCTTTAGAAAGCCCCAATAGCTGGTTTTCGGGGCAGCACATTCTTCCCTTTCCACCTCTGCACTGGTCCTTCCCCCCTACTGCCCCCAGGGAAAATAAACCTCTTCTTTCTATCCTAAGCTCTGGGTGAGAAATCTTTCTCAAAACCTGCAAGCACCAGCGTCTCTACTCTAACACAAAAGCTGGCATTGTCATTCTAATATCCATAAATTTAGTTCCTCAAGTATTGCCTGCTGCTTGTATAAAGAAATCTGGCCACTGATTATTGCAATTAAAAAGTTAAAATGGAACTTACCATTTTGGCTAACGGCAAGCCTCCTGAAGCCGTGCCTGAGCAAGGATGGGCGTCCTGAGCATTTCTTGGGACCGTTTATGTTGAGTGACCTCGCTGTAGTCACTGAACATGTCTGGACCTTGATTTCCTCATTTATACATGAAGGGGAGAGACTCACGTTTCCACAGGTACACAGCGATATCCCAGCTACAGAATCAGTACACTGTCGAGTTCTTGTAGTTTCTAAAACTTGAGGAAGGATCAATGTCCTGGCACAGGTTTTAGGAAAGGAAGAAAACCTTTGTCCCCATTCCTTCTAGAATAATACGATTTTAGAACTGGAAGGCACCTGTAGAGTGTAAGGAAACTGGGTCATGTGAGAATCCAGGACTTGGCCAAGGTCACACAACCTAGAAGGGTTTGAGCCAGGACTGATGTCCCGTGTGGTGAACACGTTTTGTTCTGTCCATCTAGTGAAGGAGAATCACTCCCCTTCCCTGGGGGACGGGCTCTCCCTGGCTCACCACCCCAAGACGTGGCCAGTGGGACAGCTTGTGCTGCCACCCGGGTGGTGACTGGGTGGGACGGGCTTGACTTGGTCAGTTGAGCCCGGGTGGGATCCTATCCTCAACACCTCCACTCCCCCATCCTCAGAGACTGGCATAGGCTGGGCACGGAACCCAAGCCGGGACACTGCACACCTCACCTGGGGGAGGGGGTCCCTGTCCTTTTAGGTGGTGAGATTGAGAGCTTGCAGCCCAAATGGGGCCAGTGGCCACATCCTTCCTCCAGAAGAACCCCAGACTCAGAAGAAGGGAATGAGGAGCCAGGGATGGGAGACAAAAGTCCAAAAAAAAAATCTTCCTACAACTTCAAAGTCAGATTCATTTATTGTGCAACCCACAGGATGGAATTTTCAACAGCAGAAAATGAAAGGAAGGTGGATTGCTGGCTTCTGAGCAGTAGATAAATATTTGCCAGCAGTATAAAGTCTGAACAATCCCTTCCAAAAGGCATCTGCCAACTGCTTGTTCCTTTTTCACTTGCCACCTGCCGTTTACAAGGTTCCAGGAAGTCCTGGGAGTAAAACCTGCAGTTTAAGCTATCTCTGCCCAGAAGGCGATTTTAACCTGGCTGAAGCGATGGAGCAATGAATATAAACATTTGAGATATGTAAGCAGCCAGAGGAGGGGAAGGGTAAGCAGCCAGAGGAGGGGAAGGGTGTCGCTGGGTCAAGGGGCGTGGGGTCCGGGTTTACAGTGTGGTCAGTATCAAAGACCACACAACTAAGCCATCGCTCATTTTTAATCCTCAATATTGAACTCTATGCCCAAGTCATTCAAAGATCTGGCCGCCTTCTTCTTCTTTTTTTTTTCTTAAAGATCATTTATATATTGAATATCTTGTTTGAACTGAAAGTCACTTATGAAAATATTTTGCTGCTGGAAAGTGTGTTATCAATGCTTACTAAGCTAACAAAAGTTATTGACAGTACATTGGGAAAGTCACAAATAAACCTCTCATTAACCTACATTGGAACTGAGGAGAAAAAATACCAAAGAGCTATACACATTCGCCTGCAGGCTTTGTAGGACACACGTTTTCATTTCTCTTGAGTAAATGTTTAGCAGTGAAATTCCTGGGCAATATGGGGAGTGTGTGTTTCACCATGGGAAACCGTCCCGCTGGCTTCCAGAGCTCCTGTACCGTTTCACATTGGCATCAGCAGTACGTGACGGACATGGTGGCTCTGAATCCCAGCACTCGGCACTGTCAGATTCGTGTTTCTTTTTAATTTCAGCCATTCTAATAGATGTGTAGTGGTATTTTACTATGGTTTTAATTCGCATTTCCCTACTGATGACTACGGATGTTGAACATCTGTTCATGCCCTTCTTTGCCTTCTATATATCTTCTTTGGTGACATGTCTGTTCAAATCTTTTGCCATTTTTTTAATTGGGTTGTTTCTTATTATCAAGTTTTGAGAATTCTTTATATAAGGTGGATACAAGTCTTTATCAGAAATGTACTTTGCAAATACTTTCTTCCAGTGGCTTGTCTTTTCATTTTCCTAAGTGTCTTTCAAAGAGCAGAAGTTTTTAATTCTGATAAAGTCCAGTTTATCAATTTTTTCTTTTATCAGTTGTGTTTTTGGTGTCTCAAGTAATCTTTGCCTAACCTAAGCTCACAAAGATTTTCTTCTCGAAGTTTTACGATTTTAGGTTTTATATTTAAGTCTATGATCCATTTTGAGTTGATTTTTTTTTTGAGACAAAGTCTCACCCTGTCACCCAAGCTGGAGTGCAGTGGCATGATCACAGCTCACTGCAGCCTCCAACTCCCAGGCTCAACCAATCCTCCTGCCTCAGCCTCCCAAAGTGCTGGGACTACAGGTGTGAGCCATTGTGCCTGGCTGTTAATTTTTATTGTGGTGTGAGTGATGGGTCATAGTTTATTTTTTCATTTAAACAATTATGATTTTCTGATACTAAATGTAATGTTGGCTCATTGTAGACAACTTAAAATGGAGAAAATAATAAAATCACCCATATCCCATCCATAAGTGATAATAACCACTTTCAACGTATCAGTGTTATCTCCTCCTTTATGTACAGTAGGTTGTTTTACATAGTTGAGATCATACTGTATACAAATTTGTACTTTTATTCACTCAGTATCATAAATTCTTGTTCATACACTTTCAGTAAATATATTTTTAAAGTGTTTTGAATGCTTCTCCTTATTACTGAAACAAGCACGTTTACTGCATACAACTTAAAAATATAGACCAGCAAAAGAATAGCATGAAAAATATCATTAATCCTGCTATTTAGTGACAACTTGCCTATGTTCTTTCAGATGCCTGTCTCTGGAAGTATGTATAGGCTTTATTTTATCGACTAAATATATGTAATCATATAAGTATTTTATGATTTAATTAACTATTCTGTCACAATATTTGGAATGTGACCTGTGTTTTACTATTATTACAAACTGCTGGAGTGAATAGTCTTGTCTGTCTGTCTTTGGATTTCAGACTTTTTCTTGGGTTAGAGTTCCAAGAATGTTGCGAATGAGTCAAAGACTATGAATATTTTTAATGCTCCTGAACCTCTGGCCACATTCCCCTCCAGGAAGGCTGGATCAACTTATCTTCTCTCGGGCAGTATTATACCTGTTATTAACACATTTTTTGTGTGCAATTCGTCGCCCGGTGCACCATGGCATCTCTGGATTGGTGTTTATTTGTACTTGGTTGCTACTGAGGTTAAACATGTTTTCCGACGTTCACTGTCCTTGCAATCGCTTCCGCGATTTCCCCGGTAATTCCTCCTGCGCGTGCAGCGTCTCTCTGCGGGCCACGAAGGCACAGTCGCCTTTAGGTAGGAAAGCTGGCAGCGGCCTGGCAGCCTGGCATCCTTGCCACCTAGGACCGTGTGCAGTAGAGACCAGGAAAACGTATTCCTATCAATCTCTGTGCTGTCGGCATCTTGATTTCTCGAAAAATAAGAAGGACAAAGCAGATTTCTTTGACCTTTGGGTTCTTCAATTTCCAGGCCGAGCTTCTGAGACAATTAAGACGTAAATATTCTTTACGTCGAGTCTCATCCCAAGCCGTGATCGATACCTGGCGCTGGCGTCGCGCGCCAGCCCGCAAAGGAATTGTCTCACAGAGCGCAGACATGTTAATAAAAGACGGGTTGTCAAGTGTGTTTAGAAAGAAAATAACAAGGAGAGAACGTAATTCGCCTTTCTCAGGCGTCCGGGCGCGTCGGGGTGGGCCGCGAACACCCCCCCCCCCGCCCCCGCGCTTCCCGCGCTGCGCCTGCGCGCTGCGCGAGCCTGGGCCGCGCCACCTGCTGGCCGGCAGCAGCACTGCAGGCCACCGGCTCCCCGGAAAGGGCCGGTTTTGCAAAGTGGGCTAAGTTTGAGGATTGAGTCCTGTTTCGTATTTCTGCATAATATGTGATGCAATTTATGAGCACAAGTTATTAAAGAGGGCCTGTGAGCTGGATTCACAATTGAATAAATGCTCCCAAACAAGCCAGATCCACGATTTGATTCTCTAATTTGATTTTCTAAGCCAGATCCACGATTTGATCTTGTTTCTGAACATTGCCGCAACTTTCATGATGATGATGATGATGACGACGATGGTGATGGTGATAAGGGACAGCTAGAGTTCCTGTTGATGTTACACAAAGCGTCCTTGAGTAGCAGCATTATTATAGTCTCTTGGAGAATGGCGGAGGAATTTGAGCTCCTTCAGGAGGCGGTGGGTCCTATGGAAGGTTGCACACTTTCTCTTTGTCCCATCTATTCAGATGGAAAACAGGAGTTGGGGGGAGAGTCAAACCAGGCTGGGTAGGTATATTCTACACTAGAAAAACAAGATTTTCAAAACTTGAATTCATAAAGTGGATGATTTAACATTATAACTTGATTAACTGCGTTACAAAGGGATGGTTCAGTCTGGGAAATCTGCTTTATGTTTCTTTTAAATGTCAGCTCTTTTATTCATTTAAACTGAATTGATTGAGTTAGCACATTTTCATAATAGCATTCATGTTTTTCCAGTGCAGCAATTCCAGTATCATAAAACTACTTTGAAATGCAAAGTCTTAGTAATCTTGTATTCTCTTTTATTACAACATGCAGATCTTGCCTGGGTTAAATGGTGAGAAAATAGAGCAAAAGGAGACACACACAGCAAGTCAGTTTCTCTCTGAAATATGACTCGTCAAATACTTACCTTTTAGTATTGGGTGAAAGATGCACATTTTTCTTTTCCTCTCCAGTCAGAATAATTTTTTTTCACAATAAATTTCCTGCTGGGAGAGCGTGAGGACTGATCTGTGAGAGCAGAACAAACCCAGCTATAGAGGCCACTTAATGCAACCTGCTCGTCACAGCTGATGTCTGTGAACCAGCTACTGGTCTGCAGTTTAGAAAGATATGCCTGTTTGGACACCCAAGTTCTCAACTTAATGGTCTATTTAGTCTAAGGTTGCTGTTCTCATTAGCAGCTCAGCCCATCAAATGGCTGTTATGAAGGAAAACAAAACAAAACTGAAATGAGTTTTGGGAACCAAAGAATCAACATTGGCCTGGGCTGTCACTTTCCACGTTGAGCTGCTGTGTTTATGTTTTCAATGCACGAGTCCTTCTGGAAAGGCCCTGGACACCAGTTAACCTGGGTGGGAAACTGAGACCCAGGATTTCAGCAAAGACACACTCCAGCTGCTCAAGGCTGGTGGCATTCATGGGGTCCCTGTTCTGGTTTAGAGGAAGCCCCAAAGCTAGGCGCCTTGACTCTACAGTGGTTGTGTGATGCATCCAACTGGCTGGGGTTTGGGAGACTAAGGGCTCCTTCAAGGGACAGTCTTGCAATTGCGGAGGATTCCTGATGGACGAGGAAATCTGAGGAATCTCGCCTGCTTTGTGCAGCAAAAAGAGCACGTCCCACCTTCCAGAGATGAGGCACTGACATAGCAAACAAAAAGAAAAGCGCCGAGAACTTCACAAGGCATCGCTTCAGGGATTTGAAGGTAAATGAATATGCACATATTTCTAGATGCAAATCGTGTGTGAATAATTTTAGAACAATTTTGCATCTCCATTGCTTTTTGAAGCTCGCACATATACAAAGTGCAGTTGTTTTCTAAACACCCGCTTAGTTTATTGATCTAGTTGGATAAAAGAGTGGAACTATGAAAAATTACTCCGACAAGCATTCCTTTCATCTTCAGGCAGTAAACCACCTTTAAAACCTGATGAAAACACTTTGAAACCAATAAAATAGCTGTTGGTTTAACAGTAGCTCCGGATGTGGGAACCCCAAGAGGAAAACACGCCCAGGGATTCTCCCAGTGTTCCTCAGTTCCAGGAACGGATGTTTTAGAGTCAGAAAACTGTGGCTTGAAAATCTAAAGCCTGAATTCTTAACGTCATTTTCCTCCCGTGACCATTGTTTTAATGTCTACCGTGTAAATATCGGTTATTCTAATAGCTGGTCATCGCTCTGACCCCTCTCCTAGCCCTGTGCTCTCCGGGCTGCAGGCACAGGTTGTTCCAGGGTCCCTGGTCTCGCTGCAGTCGAGGCGGTTCCCAGATTGTGAGTAGCCAGGATGGAGCGGGGTGGGGACCAGGTGAAGGCAGGGAGGGGTGGCGATGCCTCAGTCCGTTTGGGTTGCTGTAAGAAAGTCCCATAGACAGGGTGGCTTATAAACAACAGAAATCTTATTTCCCATAATTCTAGAGGCTGGAAGTCCGGGGGCAGGATGCTGGCATGCCGGGTTCTGCTGAGGGCTCTCTTCCAAGTTGCAAAGGGCACCTTCTCGCTGTGGCCTCACAAGGTGGAGGGGGCGAGGGGTCTCTCGGGGGTTCCTCTATAAGGGCACTGATCCCATTCCTAGGGGCGCCACCCTCATGACCTCATCACCTCCCAAGGGCAAGTCACCTCCTATTTCTATCATCGTGGGGGTTAGAATTTCAATGTATGAATTTTGAGAAGACACCACATTCACTCACGTAAAGGGACTGGGAGGTGATGCCCACAGTCACGCCCTCTCCGTCTGCAGTCACCAGGCCTCCCTGCCTCCCCTCCTGCCTCAGTGTGACCTCCCTTCCCTTCCAGGCCCTCCCAAGTGTTTGCATGAACCACTGACTGCTTTCTCCTTTGGGCACATTCTTCTCCGCACTTGCTGGCTGCAGCTTTTGTGCTGGGAGAGGGTTTCATGGTGGGACGTGAAGGGAGGGGACCCGGAGGAAGGAAGAGAGTGCCGTGGCCTGCTGCAGTCTCGGGCCGGCTCCCCAAAGCTATGGGGTCCTCACACCATCACAGCCATCGGGGCAGAACAGGGTCCCCCAAGAACAGCACTGCCTTGGAACCTGGCGTGCTTGGTCTGGCCAGGAGCAGCTGAAGGAATCCTGGCCCACAGATGGGGCCAAAAATGTCAGAGCAGAGCATCTGGGACCCTGAGCCAACCACGCTCTCCCAGCAGCTGCAGGTCTGAGGTGCAGATGGAGGTACGAGTGGGGTGGGTGGAGATGTTAGGGTGTGTGCCGAGGTTTTGGGGGGTGAGTGGAGGTGTCGGGGTATGTGTGGAGGTATTAGGTGGTGGGTGGAAGTGTTGGGGGACAGGCAGAGGTGTTAGGGTGCAGGTGGAAATGGGGTAGGTGGAGGTGTTGGGGTGTGGGTGGAGGTTGTGGTGGTTGGAGATGTTGGGGTATAGGGGGGTTGGGGTGTGGGTGGAGGTGTTGGGGGTGAGTGGAGGTGTTGGGGTGGGTGGAGATGTTGGGGTG
>CM052437.1:183205247-183275261 GCA_028533085.1 Varecia variegata
CCCAATAGTTGAAAGAATAATGAACCCATATACCCATCACCTAGGCTCAACATTTATCAACATTTTGGCAATTTATTTTCATCTATTCCCATTGCCCACCTCCACCTTTGTGTATTTTAAGCAAATCCCAGGCTTGTAAAATTTTAGAGCAAGAATAAACTGTGGAGATGAGGTAGACTCTAGATAATAAACCAGTTTCTTAATTTATAGTTGAGAGAAAACTAGCCCAGAGAAATTCAGTGACCTGTTAGAATGGGAGGTAGACTAGAATTTAGGGCTTTTGACTTTTACTTCAGTGTGCTTTCTAGTGTGTCAGTGCAAATCTGTGTCAGTATATAGTAAAGTGTGACAGTATGAAGCAGAGTGCAAAAGTTTTTCATTTGAAATTGTTAAAATGAAGCAAGTTTTAGTGCTTCAATGGTAAAATTGGTAGGAAATTTGTGATACACTTTAATCCCTAATGGTGCTGGTAAATGAGGTAGTTTTATACCGATAATTAATGTATATGGAGGCCACTTAATTTTTTCTCCTTCAAGGAAATCTTTCACACTTAATTTCTTAGCTTCAACCAAGAGAATTTGGGAAATGGAGGAAAGAATAGACTCGTTCATTTCAGCCATAAACTCTCTCTAGCATTTCTTGTAGGGCAGATGTACTAGTGCTAAACTCTCTTAGGTTTTATTTATCTGGGAATATAATTGTTGATGGGTGGTTTGTCAGATATACAGTAGAATTCTTGGTTGACAGATTTTTGTTCTCTTTCAACACTTTAAATATTTTATCCCACCACCTTTTGGCCTCCATAATTTTGGATGAGAAATTAACTGTTAATCATGACAAGTCACTTCTCTCTTGGTGCATTCAAGATTCTCTTTCTCTTTTGATAATTTGGTTATATGTAACGTGTCTTGGTGTGGGTCTCTGAGTTTATCCTGCTTGGAGTGTTGAGCTTCTTGGATTTGTAGATTCATGACTTTCATCAAATTTGGAAGTTTCTTTGCCATTATTTCTTCAAATCTTTTTTTCTGCCACTTTGCTTTCTCCTTTTGGGACTTCTGTAATGCATAGGTTGGTTCTCTTAATGATGTCTCCCAGTTCCCTTAGGCTGTGTTCATTTTTCTTCATTTTTTTTTCCCCCTGTCTTTCTGGCTGGATAATTTCAATACTTTCCTGTTTATTTACAGGCCTCAGTTTTGGGACTAAAAATTGGACATTTTGAATATTATAATGTGGAAATTTTGGAAATCACAGTCTCCGCACTCTGCTGGGTTTGTTGTTTCTTCTGGGCTTCAGTGTTTGGTTTTTTAATGACTTTTCCAAGCTACATTTCTTGGCTTGTGTGGTCACCGAAGTCTCCTTGTTATCTCAGTGCTTAGCCAGTGATCCCACAGATTTCCTTAAATGCCTGGAGCCACAAAGAAAAAAAATACTCTCCCTATCTTTGCTGATTGCTTCTAGCTGAGGTACTTCTTCATTGGTCATCTAGGCCAACTATAATTTTGCCTTAGCCTTCACCTTCTGCTTATGCATAGCCCAAAGATCAGCCAGAGGTGTAAATCTAGAGTCCTCTCGCTTGTTCTGAGCAGGGCCCCACCCTGGGCCTGTGCATGATCCTCCAGATTCCTCAGTATACATGGGAGCCCTTCAGAGCCCTTACTTGTTCCCTCATGTATTTTCCTCCCCCGCCGCCTCTATCCCAGGCTTTTGGGTTGGTGTGTTGCTTGCCCTGTTCCACCATCCCTTGCCCCAGGTGACCCTGGGCAGTGTACGTCTTTAAATGCTTTTGACAAACACTGCCTGGGATGCGTGAGCCCCGAAAGAGTTCTGAGGGGATGAAACAGAGGCAAGCCTCTGAGCTGGTTTCTCAGGGAATCACAGATAGGTGACAGTGCACAATCACAGTTTCTTAAGAACTGGTCCTTGTTGCCCCCTTTCGCATGTGTGAGCTGTACCAGGAACATTGACTGCTGTCCCTGCTGCTGCCTCTGAGCTGGGAAATGGGGATGTTAGGCAGGTGAGGAAAAACACAACAATATGCCTTTACTGCAGTTCAGCAGCCACTTGCTTCATTAAGCCTCCCTTGCTTCTTGCTGGTTTTTGATGAGATCCTAAAGTTCCATAAAAGTTCATCCTGGCAGTTTTTGCCAGCTTAATACTGCTTCAGTGGAGGAGCAGGTCTTTGGAGCTTCCTACTCCACCATCTTCAATGATGTCACTCACCAGTCCAAAGAATTTTACATGGTGAAATTACATGGTTCATTCAGTAAACAGACTTTCATTCGGTGTTTCAGGAATGAAAATATCTACTGTTTACATGAACAGTTTGGAATATATCCCTTTACACCCTTTTCTGCGCATGTATAAGTTTTACATATGCATATATAGCGTGGCCATTTATAATAAGAATGGAATCAAGCATTATCCTGCAGTTTGCTGTGTTCACTTAAGAGTAGGTTCTGGGGATCTTTCCGTGTCCGTAGGTGGGTATGGATCCACCATTGCTGTTTAACCATTTTCCTTTTTCACTATTTCACTGTTTCCTTTTCCACTTTTTCACTGTTGTGTATAATACTGCAGTAAACGTGTAGGCACATCTTGGTGTGCCTATACAAATATTTCTGGATGATAGATACCTCTAAAAATGGAATTAGTATGTTGCAGGTTACACATAGTTAAAATTTTTTTAGCTGTTTTCAAGTTGTCAAAAAAGTTGGTACCACTTTATCCTTCCATCAGTAATGTACGAAAGTACTCCATTTCCCATGTTCTAAGAATCGTTTTAACTTTTGCTAATGTGGGTGGAAAAGTAGCCTCGGTGTTGTAATTTATATTTTATTGATTTCTAGGGGAATGAAGCGTCTTTTCATTTTTACTTACATTTTTCCTGTGAATTGCCTGTGCTTACACTTTGTCAGTTTTTTTATTGGGTAGTAAATATCTATCTCATTATATTAAATAATTCTTTGTATATTGTGTTAGGGTTATTGGCCCCTTTTTATTGTGCTTGCCTTTTAACCTTGTTATAAACTCTTCACTGTGTGGAAGTTTCAAAATTATATTTTGTAAAATGTATCAGTTGTTTTTATCAGTTGTTTTCATAGAGGTTTTGTCCATACCAAGAATTCCTCTATGCTTCTAACATTTTATGCTTCTATGCTTTTTTATATTTAATTTTTAATCCATATGGGGTTTTATTTTGGGTGGGGTGAGAATTTGGGGCTGCTAATAGTTCTAATATGATGTATTGAATTCTCCTTCTTTTCTACTTTTATAATATACATTCCCCTTAATAGTTTTTAAAATTTATTGCTTCCAAGTATATAGTATATGTGTTTGTATATATATATACTTTAATGTAACATACTCATTTTCAGAAATTTCTTGGTTAGCCCGGTACATTTTCGAAAAATGAACTTCAGATTCGTCAATCTGATTCTCTAAAGAATTCTACTGGAATTTTTATTGGGATTGCATTGAATTTATGAACATAATTTGGGAATGATTAATATTTTTACAGTGTAGACTCTCAGCAACAAGAATGTCTATTAAACTCTTCTTTTTTGTCTTTTAGTCTTCCAGCAAATTTTTATTACGTAGCTATGCTGTGCTGGGTGCTGATCTGAGATGTTAGAATACCTTAGTAAACAAACCAGACAAAGATCCCTATCCTTAGGGAACTTGCATTAGTAAAATTTTCCTTTCCTGTTCTTTCACATTTCTTGTTTTAATTCTAGATGTCATATATTGGTTGTCATTGTAGATGGTATAGTTTTTTAATCCTATTTTATACTACTAAATTCTCAAATTTGTTACTGCTCTATGAGGAAGCTTTTTTATCCCCTTTTTGGGTAGTTGAACTATATACAACTGTCTTATTGGAATCTTATTTTAATAGATTGGTGCTTTAGATTTTCTAGTTAGACAGTCGTATCTGTAATTTCTTCTAATATTTATATTATTTCTTTTTCTTGTACTTATCCTAGAAGCATTCATTGGCAAGACCTTTACTATGATGTGCAATAGTATAGGTGATGACAGGCATCCTGATCTTGTCATCTTGTTCCTGAGTTTAATGAATGTTCTTTTAATGTTTTACCATTGAGTGTAGCATTTGCTATAGGTTTCTGATAGTCATTTGTTTGGCTAAGAGAGTTTCTTTTTTTGAATTGGGTTTTTAATTTTATCAAATGTTTTCTGTGTGTCTATTGGAGTGATGTGTTTTTTTCTCTCCCTTCTTTAATCCCCTAATGTAATGTATTGATACATTTCCACTGCTGAACTAACCATGCATTCTTTGGTTCAAAACTTTCTTGATCTACACATTTTGTTCTTTTTAATGTGTTGTTGGATTTCATTTTAGGATTTTTCTATGATCATAAGAGGGATTGGTTTATAGTTTACTTCCTTTGTGTTTATGTTTGCATATGTGCTATCCTGTTATTTATAAGATAGGTTGACTTCTTAGAATGAATTGTGAAGTTTTCTGGGACAGTGTAACATCTCTTATTAAATGTTGGAAGAAGTCTTATCTCCAAAGCCATTTGGGTCTGGTTCCTTTTTAAGTTATTTTTTCAGTTTTTTCTATCATTATTGGTTTATTTAGCTTTTCTAAAATTTAAGGATCAGTTTTAATAATTTAAATTTTCCCAGAAAAATTATTCATTATGTTTATATTTCCAAATTAATTGTCATAGGGTTAAATAATGCTGTAGCTTTCTAGGAGTGCATGTTTGTAGGTAAATTTTTTGAGACACTCATGTATGCCTTAGCATATTGTCAGTTTTCCACAACTTGGTTGGTCATTTTGTTGGGTTTAGAATCCTAGATTTGGATTCATTTTTGTTAGATTTTTGATGGTATTTCTGTGCTGTCCTCTGGCATCCAGTTCGGCTCTTGAGAAGTCTGATGACATTCTTCTGATTCCCAATAATTTTTATGGGTCCTTTTTTCTCTCCTTGGAAGTTTTTAACAGTTCCTCCCTTTCTTTGACATTACTTGCCTTAAACTTCTCCAATTTAGCAACTGGTATTTAGCAATTTAGAAGTTTTCACTTCTTAAGTAGAGAATCTAGATTCTTAGGAAAAGAAATGGGGAGTCACTTCCTCTAGATTCTAAGTCACAGTAGGAACTTCCAGTTGGCTGAGCTGAGGTCACTTGTTTTCTTCCTGTCTGCCCAGGATGGTGGAGAAAGAGCCTTATAACTTTCATAATGGGAGGTGGAATCCTATCTTATGTTAGGCAGGACTCACATTAAGATTGATTTCCAAATACTGGCACAGGAAATTCAGTTGAAAAGCAAACAAATGACCAATATGCACCATACTTCATAAACAAAATTAAAAGTTCATTTTAGGGAGAACCTGTCCTGGGGCCCATGTGACATTAGGGATTTTTAAAACAATGACTATAAATTATTATTTCTAAAGCAACATGATGTAGGAGCTCGTTCGGAAAATTTTGCTTCGTTACTCAGAAGGTCCCCCCCCCCCTCCCCCCGGGACCGGGTCTGATTCTGGAGTGCCGTGGCGTCAGCCTAGCTCACAGCAACCTCAAACTCCTGGGCTCAAGCCATCCTCCTGCCTCAGCCTCCCCAGTAGCTGGGACTACAGGTGCACACCACCGTGCCTGGCTAATTTTTTTCTATTTTTAGTTGCCTAGCTAGTTTTTCCTTTTTTCTTTTAAGTAGAGACAGGGTGTTGCTCTTGCTCAGGCTGGTCTCAAATTCCTGACCTGAAGCGATCCTTGTGCCTCAGCCTCTCAGAGTGCTAGGATTACAGGCGTGAGCCACCGCACCTGGCCAATTCAGAAGTTAATGGTTATACTGTAGGGCTCATATGTTCACTTTGAAGATTATTGAATGTTACCCAGTTCTTTTTTTAGTTAATGTTTAATAAAGGGTCTGGATTTCCTCATCTAGAAAGCAAGGAATTTTGACAGTGATTCAGAATAGGAGCACATTACACATGAGAGTGGTGTTGAGGAAAAAGAAAGAAGGTTGAGAACCTTTGGAATACAAAGGTCCATAAACTTTTTCTGTGAAGGGCGAAATAGTAAATATTTTAGGCTTTGCAGGGCACGTGGTTTCTGCTGCAACTGCTGAACAGAAAGGTGCAGCTTGAAAGCAGCTACAGGCAATATGTGATTGAATTGGCATTGCTGAGTTCTGTGAAAAGCTCATTCACATAAATGGGCAGTAGCTAAATTTGGGTAAAAAATGGGTAGCAGGCCCTACTTGGCCTATGGGCTGTAGTTTACTGACTCTTATACCAGACAATTGCTACTACCCTATTCCAAGCCCATAGTCTATACAGTCTCAAATCCAAGTTTAGGTTTCTGGAAAAGAAGAGGAAATAATGAGGATGGTAAGTAGAAGAGTTACGTTAATTATAGATAATGTAATTGTGGCATGATAGAAAATTATAGAAATCACAGTAGATACCTTTGGTCTTACTGCTAAGGATAATTGATTCCCTTATTGAAGTAGAACGTCTAGTACAATGTTTAACCTTAGAAGGAAATTCTCCACATAAGGAAGGGACTCACTCCACTGACCACTCTTGTTTTGCTGAATTCATCTTCCTTTTGTCCTTCAGGGATACACTGTTCTTCCTTTAAAATTCTGGACTAATGCGGGTATATGTTTCCCCCTTGGTTCCATTTGGTATGACTGATATAAACTGGAACTTAAAAAAGGATTTTTCGATATTCTTTTTTTTTTTTAATTAAAAATTTTTTTTTTTTTAGAGAGAGGGTCACACTCTGTTGCCCAGGATGGAGTGCAGTGGCATCGTCATAGCTCACTGTAGCCTCCAACTCCAGGGCTCAAGGATCCTCCTGCCTCAGTCGCCTGAGTAGCTACTATAGGCATGTTCCACCATGCCCAGCTGATTTTTTAATTTTTTGTATAGATGGGGTCTTGCCACATTGCCCAGGCTTGGGATTTGTCTATACTCTAAAGGAGAACAGAGGGAGATAACTGCCGAGATTATACGCAGAATAAAAACAGGCTTACAGAGTTCTTGCCTTAGCTTGCTTTTTAGAATGAGTCATTATTTTACTTAGCATAATGTCCTCAGGGTTCATCGATGTTGTAACGTGTCAGAATTTCCTTCCTTTTTAAGGCTAATATTGCATTGTATATATATGTACCACATTTTTTTTTTTTACCCATTTATCCCTTGATAGACATTTGAGTTGCTTCTACTTTTTGACTATTGTAAATAATACTGCTATGAGCATGGGTAAATATCTCTTCCAGTGCTTGCTTTCAGTTCTTTTGGATATATTCAGAAGTGGAATTGCCACACTGGTCATTGGGTTTAGGGTCTACTCTAATCCACAGGGACCCTCATTTTAACTAATTACATCTGCAGAGACCCTATTTCTAAATAAGGCCACATTCTGCGATTCTGGTAAACATTAGTTTTTGGAGGACACTGGTGTGATAAAAAATATATATTTGGTCTTTGTTCCTGGTGCAAAGCTCCTAAAACCCTTTGAATTTACTGTCCTCTTTCTATGCTAATGAGATTACTGAGGTGGGGGGGCTAGATAGATAGTGTCAGGGCTGGGCTGGTCTGGTCATCAGAAAAACCAGCTATGTGTTTAGAGGGCTAAACCTTTCAGCCTCAACCCCAAGCCTCCCAGGAGAGAAGGGCTGGAGATTGAGCACAAACACTGTTAGCCAATGATTTAATCAGCCAGGGATTCAGGGAGCTTCCAAATGGGTGAGTGCATCCACGTGGGAGGAGGGTGGTGCACCCTGACTCTTTGGACCTCGCTCTGTTCCTCTGCACGTGGCTGTTCATTTGTGTGCTTTATAATAAATGGTAACAGTAAGTACAGTGTTTTCCTGAGTCCTCCGAGGTGTTCTAGCAAATCATTGAACCTGATCGGGGGAGTTGTGGTAACCCCCATATTTGTAGTGTTCTGCCAGGTATAAGTATGAGTAGCCTGAGGGCACTCAGTTTGAGGCTGGCATCTGAAGTGGGGCAGTCTTGTGGAACTGAGGCCTTAACCTGTGGGCCTGCCCTAACTCTACATTATTAGTGTCAGTATTGAATGGAATTGGTGCAGCAGGACTGTTTAATCCAGTATAGCCAGCAAGTCAAACTTTCTTTTAATGTTACAAAAGATGATTGATGTGTAGTAAAACACATATAACATTTTAAAAACCAAACTCCCAACCCCCAAACAAAGCAGGATATGTATCAGTCAATCCTCATCCTGCTAATACTCCAGGTTCAAAATACTCATGTTTTCAATTCCTTTTCTGTATTCCTTTGTACATTCAGTTAGTTAGCATGCTTTGAAACGTCTACATTGACAGTTTCTGGTTCATCCATTGTCTTATTCTCCACTCTGTTTCTTCACTATGATGTTCACCAAGTTTTTTTCCCCTTCTCCTTATTGCTTGGTTTGTAGTTATTTTGTTTGACAGTTGTTTATGTTTTATCAGGTAGTTGTTGCTGCTTTGTGGTGCTAGATTAATTTTTCTAAACTGCAGTCCTGTTGTGTATTCAGTATAGATTTTTCACGTTGGTTCTCCAGCAATATCCCACATCTCTTCTGTCTGTTCTGTCTACTCTCTGAGAGTCTCTTTCAACCTACTTGGACTCCTTACGGTGTTTGGGGCTTTTGCAGCACTTTTCAGCCTCTGTGCTGTCATTTCCCTGGAGTGCTCACCTGCTTGACAAAACTCTAGTCATTCTCAGCCTGCATCTCAGTTATTATCTAGTCTGTCAAACCAAAACCCAGCCCCCATCATGTTGTATGTACTTTTTGTTTTGAAATGACCTCAAAATAATCTCCTGAGTTGAAGAAATTTATACATAAATTTCAGTTATTCCATTAATTTCAGTTCAGTTGCTTTTTCTGCTGATAAAATAATGTGAAACTTTAATATTAGGTCATTAAATATGAAATGTCCAATTTCAGATCAACAGTGTAGTTTATTATATCTCACACAAGAAGCATAATTAATTAAAGTGTGCACCTAAACTATGAACACAGTGTTGCCATCTTAACGGTAGCTTATTCATGCCAGCAGTGAAGAATCCTGGAGAGCGAGTGGTGATGAAATTACGAAAGGTGTTTCCCACAGCTTGTTGAGAACTGAATATTGTTCCTTGCAAGAAGTGGTCCAAACCCTGTAAGAAGTGGTAGTCAGTTGGCGTAAGGTCGGGTAAATATGGTGGATGACACAGAGTTTCCTTCCAAGTCCTGCTTCTGTAGTTTGAGCAGCGTTGTTCGTGCAACATGTGGTCAAGTGTTGTCTTGCAAGAGGATTGGCCTGTCTCTATTGACCAATCTCAGCTGCTTAGTTGCAAGCATCCTCATCATTTTGTCCAATTGGTTGCTGTAGACATCCATTGTAATCTATTGACCAGGTTTCATGAAGCTCTAGTGGATAATACCAGCGCTCAACCACCAAACAGCACCATTAGCTGTTTTTGATGAATATTTGGTTTTGGACTGTGTTTGGGCACTTCATCTTTATCCAGCCATTGTGCCAAATGCTTGCAATTGTCAAAAAGAATCCATTTTTCATTACATTTAGAAATAGTTTGCCTTTATGCCGTGACAGCAAAGAAAGGCAAGCTTTGAGACAATTTCTCTCCCGATGGAGCTTAATTTACGTGGAACCCATCTATCCATCTTGTTTACCTTGACAGTTTGTACCTGCTGTCCCTCTCTGTCCCCTCTACTGCTCTATTTTTTTTCCCAATAAAGAACTTAAGTTAAATACCACATATTAGTTTGTTGGGATTGCTTCTTGTAGAATGTAACCTACACAGAATAGATTTTTGTTGTCTTATACACCCCTATATGTCAAGTGTCTAGAATAATGCCTGGCATATATTAATTAGGTGCTCAAGAAATAGTTGTCAAATAAATAAAGGACACAGGTTTCATGACCTCAGTTCTATTCATAGTTTCTGGTTAACTTGTACTCTATTATTTTGAAACAATCTCATAGCTAGTTTCCTTAGATATTTTATGGGGCCAATCCTTCGGGAAAATATTTTTAAAAATTATTTCTGCATGATCCTGGCCTATGATTTTGGCTTTTGTGGATTTAACTCTAAATCTCCAGGAAGTGCTATGTAGCAGGATGGCAGTTAAATTTCCTCTGGAATGCCTGCTCTGATGCAGTTTTAGATGAGCACAGGGATTCCTAACCCTAGCTGTCTTACTGGCATTACTGAGAAGTTTTAAAACATAAAAAATAGAGCCTCCTGAATTAAAATTAGGGAGGAGGCCAAGGATTTGTATACTTGTTAACAAGATTTCTAGGTGATTGTCATTAGCTAGCCTGGCGTAAAGATTTACTGGTCTCAGCAGAATTGGATGCTCTAAATTTTTTTCTTTTTTCTTATTTGTTTATTTAGTTATTTGAAATAGGGTCTTCCCATTTTGTCCAGGCTGGGGTGCAGTGGCTGTTCACAGGTGTGATCATAGTGCACTATAGCCTCAAACTCCTGGCTTCAGACGATCCTCCTCAGCCTCTTGAGTAGTTGGGACTATAGGCACGTGCTCCTGTGCCAGGTGGATGCTCTGATTAATTAGCAGTATCTGCCATGGGTGATTGTGATTTACTCTTTCACTGTACCACTGTGAAAAAAGCCACAAATGAAAATTTGGCTTATAAAATGTTGGGACTTCGTTCATGTTTTCATAGATAGGGAAAGTTCCCTGTTTTCATGAAGTATATGTGATTTTTGATGTTTTTAAATTCATTGAGAACAATTTTATGTCCTAACATCCAAGAAAATGTTCCATGCGCATTTAAGAACATATATTCTGTTCTTGTTGGCTCAAATGCTTTGTATTTGTCTTATAGGTCTAGTTGCTTTATAGTATTGTTCAAATATTCTATTTCCTTGTTGATCTTGTATCGAAATGACTTGTTAATGAAAATGGGGTGTCAGTCTGCAATTAATAACGTAGAACTATTTCTCTCTTCATTTTTGTCACTGCTACATATATTTTGGTGCTGTGTTTTGGAGCATATACATTTATAATTGTTATATCTTAATGAATTAACCCTTTTTGTCATTGTACAATATTGTCTTTTTAAAACAGTTTTGGACTTAAAATCTATTTTGTCTGATACTAGTTTAACCACACCAGATCTCTTTCGGTTACTATTTATATGTAATATTTTTTTCCATTCTTTCACTTTCAACCTATTAGTGTTTTGGGGTCTAATGTGAGTCTATAATAAGCAGCTTATAGTTGGATCATGTTTCTTATCCACTCTGTGATGTGAGAGAAGATAATTGAATAGAAAATATCAGGAATTGTTCCTTCCAGTGAAACACTGTTGACCTAGCAAGAACTGTTTGAAGCAACTATTGTAACTCTAACACGGCTCTTGTCCACTGATGGGCTGGTACAGAGACTCTCTCTATTACTTCATCCTCCCTGCACTGAAGCAATTTCTCCTGCATCTTTGTTCCTTTTTTGTTTTCTTACTGGATCCAGGCATTTAAGGAAATGTGTCAGTCAGGTTACTGGTTGACTAGGGAGGTAACAGAATGGAGACTGAAGTGACCACACTCAAGAAGGAATACAGTAAAAAGTCTTTGCAAAAATAGTTTGGAAGAGTCATTAAACAAGTAGGCAAAAACCTTAGTTAACAACAGTAATTTCTGGGGAAGGGGAGAATCTGATTTCCAGAGTTACTACAATATTCAAAATATCTAGTTGCTGCTGTTGTTTCTGAAGAGAATTGACCATTATTGCAGTTCCCTTGTAGATGATGAGTCATTTATCTTTTGGGCTCTCAAAATTTTCTCCTTGTCTTTGACTTTGAAACATTTTGACTGTGCTGTGTGTTTGTGGATCTCTGTGTTCTGTTTTCAGTTTGTTGAGCTTCTGGATGTATAAATGAATATTTTCCAATAAATTTGGAAGTTTTCAGCCATTATTTTGAGTATTTTTCTTTTGCCTTTATATGCTGTCCTTCTGGTACTCCCAAGTTCACGTATGTTGGTGTTCTTAACGATGGCCCACATTTCTCTGAGGCCATGTTCACTTTTCCTCGTTTGTTCTTGGATACATTATCTCTGTTGATCTGTTTTCAAGTTCACTGATTCTTCTGCCAGTTTCAGATCTACTGTTAAGCCCTGGCAGTGAATTCATTTCAGTTACTTTTCAATTTCAGAATTTGTTTGGTTCTTTTTAATAATTTCTGACTATTCATATTCTTTATTCGTTGTGACAGTGTCATCATACTTTCTTTTGGTTCTTTGATCATGATTTCATTTAATTCTTTGGACATATTTTTAATGACTACTTAAACATCTGTTTCTGTTAAATCTGACATCTCGTCCTCTCACAGATGATTTCTGTTGCCTGCTTTATTTCTGATGGATTATAGGTTATACTTTCCTGTTTCTTTGATGTCTTGTAATTTTTTTGTTGGAAACTGGACATTTTAGATGATATGTTGCAGCAACTCTGGTGCTGGTCTCCATACGCCCACCCCTGGGCTTGTTACTGTTGCTTGCTGTTGACTCCTTTGTTGACTGGCTGGGTTATTTTAGAGACATCTCTTCTCACCTCCCCAACACCCCCGCCCCCCAAACCCCCCAACTCCTGCAGTGTGAATCTTCTGATGTTGTTCCTTGGGGGCGGGGGTGGGGGCACAGCCTTAGGCACACCCACAATCACCCTGGGATGACAGTGGCTTTGGCAGGGCCATTTTTGACTATCTCTTTCTCTGACCACACCTTCCACAACCTTGGGGCATAAATTGCTTTATGGATGGAGCCATTCACCTTCAGGCTCCTTTGAATGGGTAGTGTCTGTGGTTAGTGTTTAAGGTTTGTTCAGACCCAGGCATAGGCCTTTCCCACTTGTCTCTTTCTCCGTTTCTCTCCAGCATAGCAGCTGGTCTACAGTCTGTCTCTGTGTCTGTAGTTACTCTTACACTCTCCTCCTAATTACCTCTCACCAAAGCTCTCACTGTTTTTGAGAGCGCCCTTTGGCTTGAAGTCACTTCCTTTGGGAGCGTTTTGGAGCTCTCTGTTTTAAGGCCTCCCCACTTCTCTGCCCCCAACCCTCTAAGCCACAGCTCTTATGCTGTGGGTGGGGACAGTGGTATACTGGTTTCTAGTGACACTCTGGCTTTAGGAGCTGAGCACTTGGGGTAGGAGGGTAAGGCAGCAGCCCCAGGTCTGTTCAACTTGATGCTCTTGGTATGGGACCCCCAGCCCACAGGGCTGGGGCTATCTAGGCCCAGCAGTGTCTGTCCCATAAATGGGACCTAGGTGGAAAAAGGCAGCCCCTCACCTCTCACTCACACTCTTACCCAGAACTGAGCCTCAACAATTGGTAGATGGGTGTAGGGTGAGAAATGCAGAGGTCCTGGCCTTCCAGCTGGATGCTGGGGGGAGGGATCCTGGGGTTCTTGGGCACACTAGTCTAGAGTGGAGTCTCAGCCTCACTGAGCTTCTGAGGGAGGTGGGCATGGGCCCTGATTCAAAAACCATGAACTCTTGCCTTTGTTCTTAACAAATTTTGGTAAATTTCTGGATTAAGTGTCTTTTCATTTGCTGTATACCCTGAGAATCATTTTCAGGGGCTTAGATGGTTTTTTTAAAACAGTTTTCACCAGGTTCACAGGGAATGGGCCCACGGAGCTCCTTAGGCTTGTCATGTGGGAAGTGGAACTCACTGTTTTTTCACTCTGGGATTTTTATCTTTTTTTAAAGCATCTGTTCTGTTTGGTAGTGTTTGGTAAGAACTGATACATTACTTTGTTAGAACTTTATTGGTTAATTTCCAGCTCCATGTTGGGAAAATTCCTGAAGCTTTATAGGTGTTTATACCATCTGGCCCTTCCTACGCCTATGTAGACTCTTTCTGGGGAAAGTTATCTCTGTCTGCTGCTGCTTCTTAACCCTCTTTGCTTGTATGTGTGCCTAGGACAAAGAACGTTATTTTCCATTCTTTGAGTTTCCTAATAATAAAAATAACTTTATATCAGGTGCCACCCATTTGTCAGTTCCTTTATTTTAAAATAGATTGTCATATTTAATCTTCCAGCAAATTTATGAAATAGATAATAGCTTCATTTTATAGAAAAAGAAACAGGCCCCTAAAGGGCTCTGGTCTCAATTGCTGCTTCTGCACAGTCCATTTCAGTAGCCCCTTGCCACACGTGGCCAGCAGGCACTTGAAACGTGGCCTGTCCACACTGGGATGCAAGATGTGCTATGCATGCAAAATACGCACTCAGTGTGGAAAAAGTGTAAAAGATCCTGTTAAGGTTTTCTGTATTGCTTATATGTTATAATGATATTTTAGGTATACTGGGATAAATAAAATAATATTGTTTAAATTTCACGGGTTAAAGTTTCACCTGTCTCTTTTTACTTTTTAAAAATATGGCTACTGGAAAACTTAAAATTATATATGTGGCTTGCATTGTATTTCTGCTGCTCACCACTGCTCTGCCTCATCTCTGCTTCATTTAAATAGAGTCTTAGCTTTCATGATTTGGAAAAGTGTGAAGATTACAAAAAGTATTATAAAAGTCTCTAAGTTATAGCAAATCAGCATTTTTTTCTTTTATACAGTAAAAAAATACACTCAACTCATTTTACAAAGAAAATATTTTACTGAAGTTTGTGTTCTTAAAAAAACTCTGTTCTGTTAGTGATTTTTCGTGCCTAATAGTGTTCAATAAATTCATTTTCTTTGTGTAGCTTTGTATTTTTACAATTTGTAATTATTAAATGGCTAGTGCATTTGTGACAGTTGTATATGGAACTTTTGTAATTTAAAATGTCAAATCAGGAATCCTTATGCAAGTTGTTTTAGTATTGGAGTTATTTGTATTCTGTCTCTGTTTTAATTTGGTAAAACTGACTTCAGTGCACTCTTCATCACAGATGACGACTTTGACCAGTTTGATAAGCCTGGTGCGGAACGGTCCTGGAGAAGAAGAGCTGCTGATGAGGATTGGGACAGGTATGTACACACCTGTGCTTCACGTGCACGTCTGTGCTGAATTTCTGTTATTTTGTCACTTGGCTGCAAAAGAGGTTGCTTGGTTGGTTTATTTATGTATTTATTTGCTCGACAGTATTGCCTGAAAGCAGAGAGGTCTTTACTGAACAGTGTGTTGGGTACCTGATGCCTTTTCTGGGTGGGCTTATTCCTACTGGGCTACAGTGAAGGCTTTTCAGGTAAAAAGCTGCCTGATGGGCTCCTGTTCTTGTCTGTGCCGTATGCAGGGCTGCTGGCACAACACAGGTCTTCCTCTCTCGCTGTGTGTGTACAGTGATGGTACTGACTTTGTGGGCACCGTTCTTGTCTGTGCTGTATGCAGGGTTGCTGGCACAACACAGGTCTTCCTCTCTCGCTGTGTGTGTACAGTGATGGTACTGACTTTGTGGGCACCGTTCTTGTCTGTGCTGTATGCAGGGCTGCTGGCACAACACAGGTCTTCCTCTCTCGCTGTGTGTGTACAGTGATGGTACTGACTTTGTGGGCACTGTTCTTGTCTGTGCTGTATGCAGGGCTGCTGGCACAACACAGGTCTTCCTTTCTCGCTGTGTGTGTACAGTGATGGTACTGACTTTGTGGTTATGGGAGTAGTTGTATGCCAGAGTGCCTTCTCTCCACATTGTACCCAATATTTGGCTAGACTTTAAATTTTTGCCATTCTAGGATGTGTAGAATGTTATCTTACTCATTTTAATTTGCATTTCCTGATTACCAGTGAAGATGAAAATATTTGTTTAGGAATACACACATGCACACAATAAGAAAAAATCCACAGTAATGATAGATGTCAATTCAACGCAGTGGTTACCTCTGGCAAGACATTCCAATAGAAGTTAGAGGATGTGTGCTGGGAGAAGTACACACAGTGGGACTTAATGTGAGTAGTGAGGTTGAGAAATGATGACTATTCTTTACAACGTTCTTAACTTCTTAAATACTGTGTTGAGGAAATGTAAACATAACTTTGAGTTGCAGTCAATTTGGAAACAGTGATGCCCTACAAGTTTTACAAAATAATCTGTCATGAAAACTGTTTAACTCTTACAGTCTACATAAAGTTGATTGCTTTTCTGTGACCCATGCAATGTATTGTCAGGATTCTTTAGAGAAACAGAGCCAATAGGAGTATATATATAGTTATATAGAAGGAGATTTATCATGAGGGATTGGCTCATGCACTTACGGAGACTGAGAAGTCCCATGATCTACAGAGCCAGTTCTGTAGTTCCACTCCAAGCCCAGAGCCCTGAGAACTGGGGGAGCCAGTGATACAAGTCCTAGTCTGAGCTTGAAGGCCTGAGAACCAGGAGCGCTGATGTCCACGGGCAAAAGAAGTGTGTGAATTTGCCTGAACTGTAACTTTTTGGATGATGTCTGCCCACATTGGTGAGGTTGAGGGTGGATTTTCCTTATACAGTTTACTGATTTAAATGCTAATCTTCTCTGGAAGCACCCTCACAGATATTCACAAAAATAATAGTTTTACTAGCTATCTGGGCATCTCTTATCCCAGTCAAGTTAACATAAAATTAACCAGCATGCAGTCTATAAAGAGATCAGTTAGCACTTAGAACTAAGTCTTTTCTATAAAAGAAATAGTCTTACCAGGAAGTATTCAATTGTTTAAAAAACTGTGATGGCAAGCTGAATAAAATATAAAGTGGCTCTTTTACTAGTTTACTCATCATTTGGAGTTCCTCTTTAAATTGTCTGTTCGTATCTATGTTTTTCTTTTTCATTGCTTGTTTTTTTCTTACTGACTTTAGGGATTCTTTATACTTTAGTTTTTGTTGCTTAGAGATACCTTTCCCCAATCTGTGGCACATATTTCCTTAAAATATAGCCTTTAAATAGATTGTTCAAAATAACAGTCAAATTAATAATCTTTTTATTTTTTTGATTAAAATGTGAAACAAATTTATTTGGAAATCTTTTTCAGTCTTACAAGAAAGTCACAAGAATATTGACCTTCTCTTAGACTCACTAGCTGGTTTTTGTTATAGAATCCATGTTATCGTTCTCACTCTTTACTTGTATGTAAAAGTTTCTTTCCTGTACTGTTTGGCAGTAGATTGTAGGCACCATAACCTTTACTTCTGAATGTTTCAGTGTCTGTTTTTTAGTGTGTATTTCCTAAGAACTGGTATTTTCACTTACATAAATATTGCATAATATTTAAAGTCAGGAAGTTTAGCAAACGTCCAGTTCTATTTTTTAATCTACAGTGGTTATTCAGATTTTTTCAGTTGTCCCAATAATGTCCTTTCTAGCCAAAAAAAAAAAAAAAAAAAAAAAGAATTTCTTTTGTTCTGGTTCAAGATTCAATGCAGGCTCATTTGTTGCATTTTCTCCCATTTGTTTCTTAATGTGGAAGAATTCTGTAGCCTTTGTCTTTTATGACTTTGGCATTTTTTGAAGAGTGCAGGTCACTTATTTTGTAGACAGACCCTCAGTTTAGGTTTGTTTATGTTTCCTCATGACTAGATCCAGGCTGTGCACTTCAGTCAGGAGTGCTGGGTGGGTGGTTCTGTGGCCTCCCCAGTGCACACTTCAGGAGGCTCGGGAGGGATGTCGGTTAAGGTGGTTCTGCTTTTTGTCCTTAAGACACTCTTCCCTCCTCTGTATTCTGGATGTGTCCTCCATGTTTCTATGAAAGTTTAAATTTTTTTTTTTTTTACAGTTAGATATATAATCTGCCTGGAACTGATTAAATTGATTGATCTTTAACTTACAGAGAATTTCAAGCATATGTGCAAATAGTGCAGTGAACTCTGTGTACCATCATCAAACTTCACAAATTACCAGTATGTAGCCCCAGCCTTGTTTTTTCCGCACTGTCTACAGCCCCCCCTCAAATCACAAACAGAATTTCATCCGACTTCAGAATGTATCTCTCTAAAAAAAAAGGAGTTTACAAGTATAGCCACAGTAGTTATTGTATCTAGGAAATAATTACTTATTAATAAATATCTTGTTAGTGTTCACCTTTCCCTGATTCTTATTTTTATATGTGTGTGTGTATGTGTGCATATGTGTATATACATATATAAAATATATGTATGAGTATATTACACACGCAATGTAGATACCTGTCTGTGTACTTTTTTTATTGTTGGAATTGGGTCCAAATAGGGTCCATATATCGTAATTAACTTGTGTGTTTTTCAAGTGTTGTTTCATCTTTTGTTCTGTGTAATTTTTGGTGAAGAAACAAGGTGGTTTGTCTTCCAGAGTTTCTGCTTTTGCTGATCGCATCCCCTGAGGTGTCTTTCGTGTGTCCCTTTACCCCTTGTATTTCATGTCAGCTAATAGTCAGATGCAGAGGTGGTTGGGATTTGGGGCTTGAGTTTGGGGAGGGCAGGGCTGGCTGTGTCTCAGGTGGGGTGTGCCTCCCTTGGGAGCTGCATGGGTCTGGTGGCCTTCAAGTGGTGATACTCCCTCTTTTTCTCTTACCTGTGGTACTTCTACAAACTATTTGGTTCTGCTGAGGTACAGATTATACAGAAAAGACAGGATAGGTGATTGATTCTTTTGTTTACCAACTTTCAAAGTAATAAGTCAACCTTAGCATACTCCAGGGGTGTTTTATTTTTGAATCATTTTGAAAGCATAGATTTAGATATTGGTTGTATTTAATCCATTGCAGTTGTAATATTATCTTTATTGATGGTCAGATTGCTCCAATATTTGTTCAGTTGGAATTTATTCAATTCGGGTTGGCTCCTGAGTCCATTTGACACAACTTAGCTGTCTTTGTCAGCTTTCTTGCTTTCCGCTCTGATGGAACTTGTTTTTGGTCATGGTGTGAGACCGGGTCCTAGTTTTTTACTGTTTTCCTCGGTATGAATAACAGTTGTCCCAGTATTGTTTATGAACAAGCTTCCTTTTTTCACTATCTTTAGTGACAGGTTTGCATATATGAAGATTCTGTCACATGTATTTATTTGATATGTGTAGGCATAAAACAGCCTCTTTATGCTAAATAATAGAGGCATATATTTGGAAGTTAAGGAGAAGAGTTTGTCAGAAATTGTTATAAGAAGCTCTTGCTGCTATGTTGCATTAATGGTAGGTATATTTGGAAGAGTATGTCATTGCTGAACCAGCACCTGAACATTTTAAGTTTAAAGATGTGCGTGTCTCGTCTGTGTTCAGGCAAGAAAGACAGCACACACAAAAGTTTGAACAAAATAATTTAATGAAGGGGGACTACTTACAGGGCAGGGTTTGAGAATTAATGAGGCTGTGAACACCCAGGGAGTAGGTAGTAGTACCCCAGCCAGTGGAAGTGGTGTCCTAGAGCCCAGTGAGAGGTCTGGGGGAGGGAAGGCAGTAGTCTCTGTCCCCACTTGGTGCAAGTGAGAAGGGAGGGGCCGGTCTTTCTCCTCCCACTTGGTGACATTCTTTCAGTGCCTCCCATTGGCTGAACCTGTCCAGAAGCCAGAGGCTGGGACAGCCTGTGTTGTAGTCCAGGCAAAGAGCAGGCAGACAGGAGAGTGGACTGGAGTCGGGAGGACCCGGAGACAATGATGGACGCATGCGCAGTGGAATGCTTGTCACTTAGACTTAAGTGGCTGACAACAGACACTTGTTTCCCAAAAATCGTCTTTCAGGATACTTCTGTTTTATTTTATATTTTATTATTTTATTTATTTATTTTATTTGGAGGTGAAGAGTGGCACTGAACCCCCACCGTGGGGGCTGGTGGACCCCTTTCCCCCATTTCTGTTTATAAATAAAGTAAAAATATACTTCCTTTCAAAGAACTGATTGTCTCTTATCTTTGATAAGAAATATCTGCCGAAAACATTGTTCTTACTCAAATAATGATTACTGGTGTGGAATCTGCATTGAGCACAAACCTATTCATCAGCCAGTGCTCATTTCATTTCCTAGATGAGCTGCTGTTGGTGTCACTCAGTGTGACTGCTCACTCCTCGAAAACTACCAGATGTGGACCAGTCACTTCCATTAGTTCATTATTTTTGGCAACAGTCAATATACTTTTGATAGTTTCATATATTTAATAAGTTTCTTCTCTTATATGTCTGTCCTTTGTGAGGATGCAACCTTATGATGGCAATAAGAGGAGTATGTTCAGTTTCTTTGGGGTTTGTGCGTAGTAGTTAGGACTTGGACTCTGAAGCTGGACTGAGTTCACCTGGTGTCACCACTTGCTACCTGGGTGACCTTGGGCAAGTTATTTAACATCTCAGTATCTCTGTTTTCACCTTTGAAAAAATGGGGATGATGTCAGTATCTACCTGATAGGGTTATGATGTCATTTAAAAAGCTAGTACATGTGAAACACTTTGTATGGTGCCTGGCACAGAAGTGTGGTGAGTGGATGTTGTTGATTGCTTGAGTTATTATTTATGCTTGTTGGAGTCCCGTGGTGTAACCCTGCTGTCTCCCAGCCTGCTGTCTTGGTAGTCATGGAAACAAGTGCTAGTCTCCGTTTTCTCTGTATTACACTCGTTTTGTAACTTGTATAGTTATCATTTATCTTTTAAAGATGTTTTTGTTTAGAAAAAAATAGGTAGTCATTAAAGGGTGATTTCTTCTTTCCATGTACTTATCTTTATCTTGTCAGCAAAAGGCACAGATACTTCCTAGGGTTTTGCTTGTATCACTGTTAACACCTGTTCTTATTACTGTCTCAATTACTGTGCCCTGGGAAAATGGTAGTACCTTCCATTTTCAGTTATTTAAAGTGATGATGTGGAGGGGTGCTTGTCTTCAAGGAGGTGCTGTGTGTTTTCGGTCATCGAGAATCAAATTCTCAAATGGGGCTGTTGTAAATATTGTTGGCAGACAGTGTTTTTTCCCCCTGCGTCTGGAGGATAATTGTAACACTGAAGATACAAAATTTGTATTTGTAGATGATTAGTGGTTTAAAAGTGTTGGAAGAAGCCGTATACTGTTCTCTTAACAACTGTCTTACACAGGTCTGTGAAAGATTGTTTTTTCAGGGACTGCCCTTGTGTTGCATCTGTCACTGCTGTGGGACCTTAGGCAAGTTATTTAATGTCTTGTCCTTATTTTCTTTATCTGTGAAATGAGGGCATGGGACTTATTGCAGGTAATGTAAAATAACTGAGAAAGTCTTTAGTGCATGAACTAAATGATTTGTCCAGTTTCTAGCTCTAAAAGGTATATAAAAACATGCATTTCTGTTATAACTTCACATATATAGCAAGATAGCACACAAAAAATAAATGTGGTTTTTGAGTAAAATAATGCTGGTGATGATCTCTCAAAACTTACAGAATTTTGTAACCAGAATCTCATTAAAAAAGAGTAACAATCCTAATAAGAATATTAGTGTATGTAGTTAAACCTCCATGGGCATTTGCACCTAGAATCAGTCAATCCGATTGTTTCCTCCCTCTATATTCCTGTGTGTTGGCCTTTAAAGACATTTGCTTCTAAGAGATTGATTTACCCATAATTCAAAACATAATCCAGTGATACCCATCTTTATCAAGCAAAATGATTTTTTAAAATAAATTCAGTGGAAAATGTCTTCAGCTTCTTGATTTGCTAGGAGTTTCTATTTTAATTAGGCGAAAACCTGGTCCCAATCACTTCAGAACAGAAATATGCTGGAAAAAAATTGCAAAAGACTGATAGAACTTCCATGCTATGCAAAGATAATCCCTTTAGTTACTGTGATTTGATTTCGTGTCCTCATCTTTTTTAAAATTTTTAATTTTTTTTAGTTTTTATCAGTTTGAGTGTTAAATGGTCTCTTGTGGTTTGGTTTTTATCTTATTGGGCTTCTTTTCCTGTCTCATCATGGGTTTTTAAAGATAGGAGAAAGCTTAAGATATTGCTTATTATAGTTTCTTTTACTTACTATTCAATACGTCCAAAGAGATTAAGATCTCATAGTGAGGTACAAAACTAAGATCGGAAGTGTAATGAGCCACCTCCTATAGCAGTGCCTTAAAAGACAGAGTGTTCCCGATGCATTTGAAAATCCATTGTTTTAATTAATAAAGAAAAAGAAAAGTATAGCAGAGTTAACATGATAATACCCAAACCCTTACCTTGGTAAAATTTGAGTGACCTACACAATTTTTAGTCTTACAAGGATAATCATTGACATGTCTCTTTTTTTTCCCTCCAGTGAACTTGAAGATGACTTACTTGGAGAAGATTTGCTATCTGGCAAAAAGGTAAGAAATATAGGTCCTTCTGAAATGAAACAATAGTCATGTAATTGTACTGAAAATATTGGAGTACATCACTTATGCATGGGATGTGTTACTGGAAAGTTGTGTATAGGTTAAAATTTTGTAAATTGAATTCAAGTACACAGAGAGTTGACTTTATTAGTAAATTTTCCAATAATTATAACTAAAGAAATAAATCCTTTGAAGCAAACATTTTGTTTCCTATTATGTCCAAAGCACTCTAGCAGGTATTGGTTTTGTGACAACAGTAATATAAAACTACTCCTTGCCCTGTAGGAGCTGAACAATTGGAGGTTAATATTTTGCATACTGGTTCTGGATTTCACTTTTTGGGGGCAGAGATAAGCTTAAAGATGAACATAGTCACAGATAGCAAACTTTCAGATAAATAAGAATAAGTCTAAAACCTAACGTAGGTTTTTAAAAAACCTTTTTGATCAAGTAAAAACTTTGAAGCAATTATCTTTAAGTGTATATCTATTTATACATATCACTCTACCAATACATTTCAAACATAATAAAACATATATAAAAAGTAGACGTGCAAAGCAAGAGATGAAAGTGAAATACTAAATTTTTTATTTTATTCTTTTATAGTTTAAAAACACTATTCTCATTTAATATCAAGATATTTCTTTATGCTTAATTTTTAAAAGATTTCAAGTTAAGGTCTTCTACTAGAGGAAGTGCCAGTTCTGCCACTTTCTTATAACTTACTATGTTGCATTATTAGCACTATTTGTTTTAAACTTTACTATACTTTCCTTTGTCTTTATTAATAATAAAAATTATTTTAAAGCACATGAATTTGTTTTAGGATTCTCTTAAAGCCATTTTCTTCCTGTGTTGTTTTTTACGGCATCACCAGCCTATAGGTGGCCTGGCCTCAAACTACCGCAACTTCCCGTCCTTCAGATGGCTCTGTCATCATCTATAACTCCAAGAATTACTTTAGTTATCTGTAAATCCAGTGAGAGAGTCCTAAGGGACTCGATCTTTCTTTGTCATGCGGGGAAGATCGTTCTGTTTTCTGACTGTATCAGTGGATTATTTTGCACACCCTTTGGAATGTTCTCACTTAATCTTTTGTACCTGAAATGGGTACTTTTTCCTTTGTATTTCTTTAAGATGGTTTAAGAAAGAATAACAATAAGATGCTAAAAAGGTTTAAATATAGTAAAATATTTTTCCATGAAGTTGGATTTCTATCTCTGTGTATCCTGGTTTGCTGTGTGTTTCTTTCCAGGGAGTTCCACTGGCCATAATTCCCCTGTGGTGTGCACATGTTTTCCTCTTCCAAAAGCTTTGGTCAGGATTCTTATCAATGAAGATAGAAGAGCACTGTTTGATAGTAATACTGACTATTCAGGGGAAGTAATCTTACTTGTGTTTATTTGATGAGTTGATTTTTGTAACTTGGTCACATTTGGCTGAAGCCAGAGCACCCTCAGTGAGAAGGGCCCTTCCCCTGCTTTGGACATTTTGGAAGTTTGTTTACTTTGGAACAGTTTTAATGTTTCTCTCTGATTTCTTCTTCTCCTCTGTTCTTTCCTAACATAAATACATTGTATCTTGTAGGAATCAAAGCGTTCAAAGAATATAAAAAAGAAAGCCTGAAAAAATAGATATAAGTGGCCGTGGCTAACGTTTTGCCTTCTGTCCTTTCATTCTTTTTCCATGTATTTTTAAATATAATTGAAATACTATATGTCAAACATTACCTCTTTTTAATTTAACATTGTATCATTGCCATCTCCCTCTTGTCATTAGGCATATGATGGCTACATCAGATTTCAGTGTTTTTGCACACTAAAGTCTATCTAGTCATTTCTGTGTGCATCTACTTATTTCTGAAATTACACTGTTTATGTGGTTTTAAAAATGTTTAGATTTTGGATACTAATTGTTAAATTTAGTCATCTTTTAAGAATACCCTTCTTTTTTGTGTATAATAAGGAAATATTGTTTGTAAGGGTCCACTAAAGGACCTCTTACCTTTTTTCTTTTGTGTTAGATTTAGAATAAATATGCTCATTGCACTTGCTGCTTCTATACTTACTGGCCCGTGGCATCTAAACATTAGTCCAGGGGAGGCAGTGAAGATACCATGTATGGAATACTTTGATTGTCCGCTGGTGATATCAAAGGGAGAGAATCTGGATGGCAAACGTTTTAATAGTGTAAGATTAGAAACAGTCCCATCAATGTAATTTCGTACTTTTGTAACAAGTGTTTGTAGAAGTGACACATATTAATTCGATTTCTTATTTTAATTAGAATCAGTCGGATTTGTCAGATGAAGAGCTAAATGATGATCTTTTACAGAGTGATAATGAAGATGAAGAAAATTTCAGGTACTCAGCATTACTTCATTAAAATGTTCTTTATTTAATTAAACTGACATGAACTGTTTGTAATTTGTAATTATAATGGGATATAATTGAATATTGTGGTATTATATCTTTAACATATGATTATATTCTAAATGGAATATTGGTATAGCTGGGAAAGCCATGTGGATTGTTGTATAAACAGATCAGCTGTTTAAAATTAGTAGGTCTTGCATTTAACGACCTCCATGCATGTTCTGTTCAGTTTAGGTTGTGAAAGCTCAGTACAGATATGTACTGCTCTTTAAAGAATTGCTTTATTTGGATGGAAGGCATTGGCTTCATACGCTTAATCCTTTTGGTTGCAGTTTGATGTTGCTGACTTTGTTCACGTTTCAGGCAATTTTTATTTACACGTACCTGTTTACTGAATTACCATTTTGAAAATTCCTTTGGATTGTATTTTAGATTTGAGTTGACTGAATATAATGAATGCCTTTCTGTTGTTCACATAGTAAGCCGTATTGTAAGAGAGGAGAGAGATACTTAGTATATTCTGGTAGGTGGAATAATTTTTTGAGTTTTATGAAGAAACACTGGGAAAGTAATAAACACACTTCTTGGTTATGAATGTAATTAAAAGATTATGCCATTTGTTACTGAACAATAGATTTGTAACAGATTTTCTAACATAAAGTAGTTTTTGCAGGTAAAAATATAGTTGTAAATTAATTCAAACAGTTAAATAAATTTCCAAGTTCCATTCTTTGACATCATTATTATATTTTGATCTTTTGAGTGAGTTACGTTGCCACTGAGAAATATACCATTGAAGTGTTTTAGTCATAGTGTCTTGAAGTATGTGATATATTCAATTTTTTGTTAGAATTGGATATTAATATGTGTGAACATAGATTTATCTGCACAATCTTGCATTTGAAATGTTATCTTGCACCTTATTGTCTGGCATTTAGCTGTTGTGATTTATTGGTAGGATATGATTCTTTGTAGTTTTAAAACCCTCTTTTTTATTTTAGTCAGAAATTATGAACCATTTTTAAAAGGTATTTGTGACTACTATAAACTATTTGAACACTGAAATGTATTTCATACAGATTTTTAACATTTTGATTTTTTTAAAATGAGTTTATAATTTGTACCATAGATATAGAAAAGAAAAATTGTTCCTAAAATTCCAACTGATTCTCTGCTTATAGAATAATATTCCTGTTTTTAGTTTAAAATCTTAGCAAACATATTCCATCTATTTTGTCCTATAAATTAGAATGAAATATAGTCTGTTTGATTTCAATTACGGGCTTTTGCCAGTCAGACCTGCTTCCTCATCTGGTTGATGTGATGCTTTTGGTCAAATAACCTGCAACAGATGATAAGTGGGAGCACTACCTGTGTGCTGAATCTGGGGCGCTGGCTCAGTGTAGCACATTGGGCTTTGTTTTTCTCATTGTTGGGGTAACTGTGCATTTATCAGTAACTGGAATAACTTTTCACCAATCATGGTTTAAATCTTTGTAACAACTAATTTGTATAATGATTTAGTTTTGAGCTCCACTCTCATTGGGTGCCTTTCTTTGTATTTTTTATCCTCTCTAGTTCTCAGGGTGTGACAATTAGTCTCAATACCACATCTGGCATGGTTACATCATTTGAACTGTCTGACAACACTAATGACCAATCTGGAGAACAGGAATCTGAGTATGAACAAGGAGAGGATGAACTAGTGTATCACAAATCTGATGGATCTGAATTGTATACTCAAGAGTACCCAGAAGAAGGACAGTATGAAGGCCACGATGCTGAGTTGACAGAAGACCAGATAGAATATGTGGAAGAGCCAGAGGAGGAGCAACTTTACAGTGATGAAGTGTTAGACATTGAAATCAATGAACCTTTAGACGAATTTACAGTGAGTCTTTTCTCCTTTGTATGGCCAAAGATAACCTGGCTTCCCATGCATAGGTTTCTAGACTGATTTGAAATCTATTTCCCTCCCTTGGGAGGGAGGGAAATTAGACCTTATTATCTCTGTCTGCCAGTTTCTTTATCTGAGCTATGACAAAGTTTGTGTTGACAGCTTGTTTGGCTAAAGGTAATGCTCCTTTGTCATTCTGGAAGGCTGCAAAGAAACGTGACCTTGAGGATTGCACCCTAAGGAAGAAAACAGCTTTGTGTGGTGGAGATACCCTGTCAATTGTTAGAAGTACTTAATGCAGAGCTTTTATCCAGGCTTTAGACAACATCTGATAAAGTCTTTCTAAGGTGAAAAGATTATTGACCTGCTAAAGACATCTTTGAGGTGCTATATTCCAAAGTGATTGATGTCCTGTTCATTCATCCTTTTTGTAACTGAGAGCTGTCTAAACCTGAATAAAGAGATTGGAGGTTAGTTAGGAAATGTCACATATAATCTGTTATCTGTAATCGAGAAGCAAAGATTGTGCTGATTTTTATTTTAGAAAGATGGTTTTGGTAGGTTTTTTTTGTTTGTTTTTTTTTTTTAAGTTGAACCATCAAGACAGAAAAAGGTACTAGTGTTAAGATTGCTCATCTCTGTTAATGAGTCATCATCAAGAGATTTGTTTTTTAAAATAAGCACTTAATGCAATTTATGAGGACAGGACATGATCTCAGTAGTTGCTGTAGAATCTTAGGGTTTTCAGGAGCACAGGGTCCCCTTGAGGCACAGGGTACAGGGGCTGCGGAGGTGGGGTGGAAGTGGGCAGAGCCCGCCTTCTTGAGCCTGTTGGCCGTAGGAAGAACTCTGCTTCTGTCGCTTATGTCTTCATTCAGAGTAAGCTTTCAGTCCACAAAAAAGTTGCAAAATTGCTGAGGCTTGGTCTTTGATAGGTAGATATATATATATGAGAAATTTTGAAAGGGATTGTTTATGTGGAGCCTTGCAATGTTTAGTTCCAGTCATGATTGTATTAATATTTAGGTGTCTCAATAATTTTAAGATTTTATTTATTTTTTTTGAATGCTTGCTCTTCAGTAGCTATAGTATTGAAAAAATATTTGTAGTTTTGGAAAATAGAATCATGTACAAGGCACCATGGGGGACTTGTTATTTCAATAACCCTGTAATGATTTGTTTTAGTAATAAATCCTTCTCTAGGTAGACAGGTCCTTCTTGTTTACTGGCGTGTTTGTATAGTTTCTTAAAGTGGGACATGGTAATTTAAAATGCTTTTTGAAAATTAAATCAAGATCTTTTAGAAATGTGCCATTATTCCCTAGTTACAGTATTTTATTATTCCTGCTACTTACCAATAAAATAAGATGATTGGGTAATCATCTCTGGACTCCTTACCCCCTGTACATTCAGTAGTTTAACAAATCTTTACTGATGTCCAAGCACGGAGGACACAAATAATTGTTAAACTATTAAATGAAACATGGGATTTGCCTGTGAACTTAGAATTTAGTGGGAGAAATCACAGTGTGGGGAGCGTTTGATAGAACATGTGTGCATGGCCACAGGGGTGGTTCCTCTCACTTTGGCGTTCTTGGCAGAGTTTGTTGTGAAGAGAAATTTTAGTGAGGAATTTCCCTCTTATGTTCCTTTCTCAAACTTGAGGTCACATCTGGACCCCAGTTGTAATGGAATCCAACTTAATTATCCAACTTCTTATGGTCTAAGATTCAGATACTGAAAAGAATAAAATGTGGCAATTTAGTAATACTCATAGTACTTTTCTACATTAAAATGAATTAATTGTTTTTCAGAATTTAAAAGAACCTTAAAGCAAAAAAGCTTTACGTAGAAATTCTGAGAGTGTCCTTATGTTTGTACGGAGAGTGGTAAACTTCAGAGGTGGGAGTAATAGTTAAATTGAATGTCTTTCTCTAAGCAGTTGCAGCTTTCCTTAATGCTCTGGTGTTACAGCCATGGGCATTGTTTTTCCTGTTATTGGAATGGTCCGCAATGGCTGCTGCCTTGCATAGGAGGAGAGACACAGGATTAAACTGTGAAGTGCTCCTTTCCTGCTGTCCTCTTGGGCTGTCACTAGTGCACAGGTCATGTATTCATCATGTGACTAATGAACACATGAGTAGATTGTGTCCCTGTGTACGCCAGTGGTATTTTAGTTTATTAATGATTTATATAACTGTGTTTTGGTTTTTTTGGTCCTAGTTAGGATTTGTTAACCTGTGCGCTAACGCCAGATTTGAACTCTGAAATGTGGATCGCGAGCATGTTCTTTCTACTGGAGCCCCACCTGTAAAATCCCATGGAGGGGCTTTTGCACCTAAGTGGGTTATGCACAAAACCACAGAGTTTACATTGGAAAGGACACTGTTACCTGTGAAGAAAGGAAGGGCCAAAGCCATTTGAAAGACGTGGTAGCACAGCTCTGGTGTGCTTTCCTGTTACAACCCTAAGTTCGTGAATTTTGTTGGTGCTGTGATTTGTGATTTCATTTTAAAACTTTTACTTTTGTGTTATTATAGCAAGGAATGTATATTGCTTTAGTCAACAAACTATTAGAAAATTGTCGGATGACTTATATTTTAAGTGCAATCAGTTTATTTAGGGCCTCTAAAATGAACATAGAGATTTCATAAAAACTTCTGTAGAAGCAATTTCAGATTGACAATTTATGTAAAGGGTAGCAGATTTTTGTTTCCCGGTAAGAATCCAGTGGCGTAGACTATACTTCATTGTATATTGGCTGAAAATTTTGATTAGCATTATCTGGCTTTATTTGAGCATTCTGCTACTGGTGAATCATGATAGTGATAGTTGTTCTTTTTGTTAGGATGCTAACCATTTCTTCTGGAAAATAAAATGGAGTGTGTTTGTTTGGATCATCTTGAGAGAGAGGAAGTTGTGGGAACTAAGGCGGTTTGTCACCTAAATACAGCTGCTTTCTTTGGAGTTGTAGATGAGACATTGTCCCGTGCCGTATGGTAGGTGGTTAATGCCCATAGGTGATTCACTCTTGGAAGGTTGTCTGCCTTTGAACCATTTTACTGTTCATTTTTAGCAAGTGGTCAAGGGACACAGGGAAGCCCACCTCCACTGAGTGGGATCACACCTTCTCATCGCTTGCTAGCAATGCCAGTAGAAGCCCTTCTTTCTTACGCAGTTGCGGTCTGCAGTCAACTTGCCTGCATCCTCCCTTCCTAGAAGGGATGCCTGCCTGCCGATAACGTCCCTTATGTTTCCTAGAAAACATAGAATTTTCCTCCCGTTTGAGGGAAGGGCACAATGGAGAAACTCATTCTACCATGATTTTAAAAAAGCTCCTATGTTGGATTGCCTGTACTTTTGTTGTCTTATATTGCCATAAAAATGGTGAGAGTTGGGTGTGATTGCAGCTCCCTTACTGCTGCTGAGCTCCTCTGTGAGAGCACAGGCACACTTTCTTCTGAAGATTGTTTTTCCTTGGTGCTGATTTGGAGAAGAGCTATGTAACAGGGCACTTGAAGTTGCAGCAGGGCCCGTGTCACTAACCTGCGCAGCTGGGTTGGCATGACGTGCTTTGTTCGCATTAACACGCAGAGGAGGTTGCATGCTATCTTTGTGCTTAGTGCTTTGTGCTCAGTCAGGTAGTTACCATAGTAAAATTTTCTATAAGCATGAATTACAAAGATGAAAAGTGCTTACAAAACACTCCAAAGCTGTGTGAGAAAAACTTGTTTTCTCTTTAATGGCTGTTAGGATGAAGAATACTTGCAGGCTCGCGGTGGGCAGCAGGGGCTGCGCGGGCAGGAGGACTGTGTTGCTGGAGAGGCGTTAGATGAGATTACTGAGTCCCAGGTTGCTCCTGACACTGAAGAGGTATTTGTTCATCTTTTAAGAGTCAAAAAGTTTGCTGGTTTTCTTCCCTCAGACATAAAATGAGCATCTTTTTAGCATTAGTGATAAGTTGGTAACATCTCTTCTTTGAATTATAAATAAGTATAGTAAAAAACTTGAGCTTTCTAAACTCTTTGAGAAGTGAGTTTTGGTGTGCTGTGATTTCCAGATAGTGTGTGCCCTTTAAGTGTGTTTCATTGTTTTAAATCTTTTATGGGGGTGTGGGTAGAAATCTTTCACAAATGTGATGTATGCTAGTGCTTTGAAAGTAGTGCTGTAATTATTTTTAATTAGTAACTTCAGTTAATTTGGACTGTTACTCAAAAAATATTGCAGCGTTCTCTGTATTTAGGTGCTGTTTTAGGTAAGAAACAAGGATGACGAAGCTTGATTCCTGCCCTCAAGAGACTGGTAGTCTAATATAGGGGAGAGAAAAAGACATGTACAAATTCCTGTGCCTAAAAGCAGAGAAAGTAAAACCTCCCAAGAGAGGCTCAGACAGGGCTAGGAGCTCACTAGGAAACCTGATGGGGCAAGGGGTTGGGTTGATGAGGTTTGTGGAAGAGGTGAACTTCTGTGTGAGGTCTTGGAGATGGATGTCATTTGGACCAAGCGAGGTGGGGTGAGATGTAGGGTTAAATTGGTGCTGTTCTCTAGCCCTAGAACCAGGTCCTATGGGCCAAGCATGTAAGCCACAAAATGATTCTTTAGCCTGAAGACGTGTTGATTTTCTTAAGAATTTTCCTGATTGGTGTTTTTTCCAGTAATTTTCCTTAATACCTTTTCCCCTCTTTTTTCAAGAGATCATGAAAACTGATATTTATTGGCGCAGGCCATTTACTTTAGGTGTTACTCCAAGGCTTTAGAAACTCAGTCCATAAAATCATTTTATTTACCCTTTCCTAATATAAATCATACTGTGGCAGTGTATGAACCTGTATCCTGTGCACAATATGAAGCAAACATTTCCTGGATCCATCCTTTCTCCCCCTCCAAGTTTTCTGTCTCTTTCTCTCTTGCTATTTGAAATTATTTGAAACTTAGAGAAAAGATAGAAGAATAGTACAAAGAACTTTTTACCCAGATTCCCAGTTGTGGAAGAATGCATTTAGTCCAAGGAACCAAGACAAAACTGCAGGAGACCAGAGGCGGGTGTGTTGCTCACCACCGTGCTCTGTGGCACTCTCTCTGTTATAACACTAGCACCAGCCTAGGTCAAACCTGTAAAAGGGTGGTTGAGGCAGAAGACATCTGAGAAAAATCTAAGAAGCCAGTAAAGGAGGGAGGGAAGCAGATGAAGGCTGGGTGATCATTGAAGGTGGTAAATAGTGGAGAGGGAAACCAAGGAATTCAGCGCCCATTAATTTCATGTCGTTTTTATTAGTTTGTGGTATTTTGAAGTTGGAAGATTAATTTCATATATTTTTCCCTATAATTTATTTCAGTTTTTTAGATAACAATATTCTCATTACTCTTCTCTGATATTGTATTGTGTTCGCTGCACATTTTAAAACAGGGAAGGGCTTTGTAGATTTCTGTCTTCAGATGATCTCTGGAGATACAAACTGTTATTCTAAAGCAGTCAAAGAGTAAGAATGTTAGCAAGTGTTACCATTGCCTGGGTGCCTTATGGGAGTGACAGGGTCTGGACTCTAGGTCTCCAACTTCAGTTGCTGAACTAGAGTCATTAAAATGTGAAAACAAAAGTGGGCTGCTATAAAAGAATGGTGATTTTCTCTGCCATTTTCAGTGTCTTCTGGTGGGGCGAATGGGGAGGGAGGAGGGGCAGGCAGAGAAGGAGCCCAGGAGAGACAGGGAGGGAAGGGAGCACGAGACAGGAGGGGTCTTCGGAGGGACATTGATGATGAGACCCAACCTTAAAAAAAATCAGCTCATAATGTGTGAGTTAATATGGCAAAATACCTTAGACAGAGAGGATTAATTTGGGGGAAAGTTAGAATTTTTTCTTATACTAATATGGATCTTTGATCAAAGATTTCAGTGTACAAAAAAATAAACATACACATGTGCACATGCATAGACATGCACCCCAAACTGTAAACGTATTGGAAGAAAAGATTTTAATCATGATATGTTAGCATTAGGCCTATCTACAAAACAAAACTCATCAAATATTAGAAGTTTATTTCTCACTAATGTCAAAAAATTCCAGAAGGCATTTTGGATCTGGTATTGGTCTTACCAGGTAATCAGGTACCCAGCCTTCTTCCGTACTTTCATCGTTCGGTTCTGGGGCTGCTGCTCTTGTCATGGTCTACATTCCAAGCAGTGGGTTACAGGAGGACTAGAAGGCATCATGCCTCTCCTTTAAAGACGTACCTCAGGGTTCTCACACAACACTTGTAAATATATTGTTAATTAAACCTTTGTCACATGGCTATAGCTACTAGTAGGGGAAGCTGGTGCATAAAGTGTTTTAGTTGACGTGTTCAGCTAAGATTGGGGTTATAGTTAGCATATAAAGTTAATCAGGATATAAGAGTTAAAATTGAGTGTATAGTATGTTCACTATATAGATGAGTACTCTATAGGAAAAAGAGTGAATAAAGTTACTCAAAAATAGAATAAGCAGGCTGGTCACAGTGGCTCAGACCTGTAATCCCAGCATTTTGGGAGGCTGAGGCGAGAGGATCGCTGAGGCCAGGAGTTCAAGAGCAGCCTGTGCAGCACAGTGACAGATGGGGCGTGGTGGAACACACCAAACGCACTGTGGTTCAGCTGTTCTGGAGACTGAGGCGGGAGGATCTGCTTGAGCCCAGGAGTTCGAAGCCACAGTGAGATCTGATCACACCACTGTACTCCAGCCTGGGTGGCAGAGTGAGACCCTGTCTTTTAAGGGGGAAAAAAGTGCAAATGAGCAATAAGCGTATGAAAATATATTCAGTAAAATAAACATTAAAACAAAATGGAGAATTTTACTCTATATTGGCAAACGTCAAAATTATTGGTCAGATGTGGTCTCATTTAGTTGATGAAGCATTTTGGAAACATTGCCAGGAGACAGTTTTTCAAGGGTTCTTCATTTTGCTGCATGTTTTGAGAGCAAATCGAGCAAAATTGCTGCCTGCCCTTTGTTCCAGAGTATCTTTTTGAGGATCTTTGTGTAGCAAATGGCCTTGAAGATACAATGTCCTTTGGAGCCAAGGGCAGCAAGCTTCCTTACTGCAGATTATTAGAGATTTGGGGTTTCCTGTGTTCAGGGATCCCTGCTGTAACACAGCCCGCTGTGTGGGCAGAGTCACCTGGCCCTTTTCACATGGCATAGTGGGAATGGGGCCTCAGGGAGCTGCTGCAGAAATGCTGTTGCTGGTGTTATAAGTAAATAATTGTCCTAGTCTCTGACTAGTAGTCTTGATCTTCTTACAGCCTCCATAAAACAGTGGCGGACTAACTTGTTAGCTGGCAAGAAGGATACAGGCTCAGACCCTTGACTGTTCTTGGCAGTATCAAAAGCTTTAAAGCACTTGTCCTTTGACTCAATTCCACTTTAACAAATTTATCCAAAAGAATTAATCTAAGATGTGTTCAAAGATGTACGTACCAGTTATTTACTTGTAGCATTGAAAATAAACGGAGCTGGCCCAGCATGGTGGCTCACACCTGTAATCCTAGCACTCTAGGAGGCTGAGGCAGGAGGATCACTTGAGCCTAGGAGTTCGAGACCAGCCTGAGCAAGAGCCAGACCATGTCTCTACCAAAAATAGAAAAAAATTAGGTGGGCATGGTGGCACACACCTGTAGTACCAGCTGCTCGGGAGGCTGAGGGAGGAGGATCGCTTGAGCCCCAGGAGTTTGAGCCCATACAAAAAATTGTATGTCCCATAATTTAAATTTAGAGTTTAAAAATATTTTATAAAGTTATTCATACATTTATTTTTATCCTTCTTTCCTTGATGGTTGGTTTAAGTTTTACCTTGTTTATGTTGCTTGTTTTTTTTTTGTTTTTTTTTTGTTTTTTTTGGGACAGAGTCTGGCACTGTTGACCGGGCTAGAGTGAGCGCCGTGGCGTCAGCCTAGCTCACAGCAACCTCAAACTCCTGGGCTCAAGTGATCCTACTGCCTCAGCCTCCTGAGTAGCTGGGACAACAGGCATGCGCCACCATGCCCGGCTAATTTTTTCTATATATAAATTTTTAGTTGGCCAGATAATTTCTTTCTATTTTTAGTAGAGACGGGGGTCTCGCTCTTGCTCAGGCTGGTCTCGAACTCTTGACCTTGAGCGATCCTCCCGCTTCGGCGTCCCAGAGTGCTAGGATTACAGGCATGAGCCACCGCGCCCGGCCTGTTCTTAGGACTTTTAATAGTCCTTATTTTGGAACCAGGTGATGTGCTGGTCTTTCCCCCAGCAACAAATATTTTGGGCTTGTTTTCTTACAGTAGAATCACTGAATATTAGTCAACAAGATAATTACTGAGAATGTGTGTGCATAGTGCTATTTTAGGTGCTGAGAAGTAGCTGTTGCTTACTATTTCAGCAACTTTTGTAAGCTTTGGTTTTGGAGAGCTAGTGATTCATCTTTTAAAAGTCTAAATAAATTATATAGTTCCCAGGGAGGAATAACGGTTTTAATGTCCCACAAATACCCATGCTTTGGTGTCTTCCTAGTTCTTTCACCCATTTCTGCATTGTTGATAAACATCCATTGTGCTCTGCTGGGAGTTGTAGCATGCCTTGCTCTGGACTGCTTCAGACAGAGGTAGAAAGCATGTTGCAGTTTTCTGGATGACCTTATTCTAGGACCCATGTTAAAGTGATCCATGTTAGAAACTGAATTATAGAACTAAAAATCACTTAATTAATTTTAATTGAAAAGCCTATTTTAGGTGGCTCTTTTTATTTAACTAATGTTCATACCCTTTACAATTATGTGGCCACATTACCAGTTATGCTGTTGTTTTCTAACACAGTTAAAAATGCTTGTCATTTTAAAAGTTTGGGCATGTTATAGAGAAAGAAATGAGAGAATTTTTAAGAAAATCTTTGCACCATTTAAAATAGTTAAAAATGTGGTAACATTTACATTTAGGGGTAGGCATAGAAATGTACAGTAAATTCTGATACATGTGTACATCTAAGTTACTATCCTTCTATTGATAAGGAACATTCCATCACCCCAGAAAGTTCCTTCTTATTTCTTTCTATTCAGTCCTAACTTCTCAGAGGCAAACTGTATTCTTATTTCTATCACCCTAAATTGGCCTTTCCTATTCTAGAACTTTATATAAATGTAGTCACATAGTATGTACTTTTGTGCCTAGCTTCTTTTGCTCAAAATGTTTTTGAGATTCATCCAAGTTGGGTATAGTAACACTCTATTTTGTGGATACACCTCATTTGTTCGTTCTCCTGATGATAGATGTTTGGGTTACTTCCAGTTTTTTTGTTTTATAAATAAAGCTACTATAAAGACTAAATTGTATATCTTTTTGTGGATGTATATTTTCATTTCTCTTGGTTATTAACTAGTAGTGGAATTTCTGAGACAGACAGGGTAGAGTGATGTTTAACTTTATGAAAAGCTGCTCATTGGTTGTCCAGAGTGGCTGTGCCATGTTTTGATCCCCCAGTAGTGGAGGAGAGTCCCATTGCTCCTGTTTTGTGGTGTTGTCAGTCTCTGTGTTTAGTCCTTCTGGGGCTTTGTCATTGTCATTGTGGTTTTAACTTGCATTTCTCTGACCTCTAATGATGTTGAATATACTATTGGGCTTTTATATATCTTCTTTGGGTCTAATTTTAGTCTCTCAAGATAAAAAGTGGGTTATCTTTTTATTTCTGTCTATATATGCTTGTGAATGGAATGCTATACATGGTTTATATGTTCTTCATAGAGAACGTATATTCTTTACATTCACTTTTTTTTCATAGATAATATATCTTCTGTATGTAGAATATATATGTATACATACTGCCTATATTCTAGATAGAGATGCATAGTTGTATATTCTGAATATCAAGTCCATTGGCATTTACATGTATTATGAATATTTTCTCTAAGCCTGTGGCTTGTGTTTTCAATTTGTATCTTTCCATGAGCTGAAAATTTTGATTTTCATGAGTACCAAGGAATTTTGTGACCTGAGAAATCTTTGCCTACCCTGAAGTTGCAAGCATACTATCCTGTTTTGTTCTGGAAGCTTTATAGTATTACCAAATTTTAGTTTAAGACTAAAATAGAGACAAAAATCACACCGAATGGAAGTCAACCTCACAAGGTAGTATGCTGTAATGATGCTACTTACAGGACATTCTCCAAGAGATAAAATTGCACTGGTGACCAGTGGTTAGGAATAGAGGAAGGCTCTGACCACAAAAGGACAGCACAAGGTTGTTTTTAAGTGACAGAACTGTCCTAGAATGCAGACTTCTGGATTGCAGAAGTCTTGGGGTCCAGTTAAGCCTTGAACTACATCAAGAATTAAGTAAGCCTTGAACTCACACTGACTCTCAAGTGTGGCTGACATCACTTGCTCAACTGCAGACCATTTGACAACATTCACTGAAGTAGACTTAATTCAGTCCCTGATTACTATCTCTTACTCCTAAATACGGGGCTTTAAAAAAATGCATCAACCTTGGCCATATGGTTTATCAAATTAACTAACCTAACTGCCAAAATGTTGCCCTCCTGTATAGTTTTTAACAAATATTACCTAGCATTCCATTGACAAGCAATTTCATTGAATGGTAATGTTGGGTTACAATATAAAAATCAAATTATCCTATGATTATACTGTGTAAAAACTTAAATATATAAAGCTTTGATTTCAGTATAGAAATTGCCAAAAATATTCAAAGTTTTGATTTTTAGCTACTGATTTATGTTAAAAACCTGAAAGATTTACTTTTAATTCTTAGAAAAGGCTACATATGAAAATCACCATGAAAGTACTTAAAAAACAAAGAGGTTCACCTAGGCCTTATTTACATATAATTAGAGACCCAATGGTGGGTACCTGAAAAAAAAAAAAAAACTCTTAAGGGGGAACAAGCCTCAGACTTATTGCAAAGGAACTATTGTTAACTGTGTTTTGTTCTCTTTAGATTTCTTAGATTGAGATTTGGATGCAGAATAAACTATATTCACAGCAGTGGTGACATATTTTACATTAAAGTTGTTTGAAAAGTCTTTGAATGTAATTATGGCTACTAGTTGAATGTTGTCGTGGAGTCTTTGCTTTGTTGGTAGTGATTTCTTTTCCCCCTCTCTGGCCTTGCTACTTACTGTGGCCTGTGGACCTGCAGTGTTGGCTTCACCTGGGAGCTTGTAGAAATTCAGAGTCTCAGGCCTCACCCTGGATGTGCTGAGCTGGATTCTGCTTTTTAACAAGATTCCCAGTGATTGCTCTAGGCATTAAATTGGAGAAGGGCTGCTCTAGAGCATCATGGAAGTGGAGTGGAGAAGATACTTTTAGGGAGCTGAATCTTGTTCCACTTGAAAGTGTGGTGCAGCAGGTACCTAGCAGGGTGTATCTCAGATGTCACTCATTCAGATTTTTAATATTCAGCAATACAGAAATAATGGTATCAAACCATCAATAATACTGAGATTTTTGGTGCTTTAAAATTCTGCAACATACTGAACAGCAGGTAGTGAAAGAGGGTATTGCAATCATTAGGCTTAAGATAAAGTTATAGTTTACAGGCATCCTTTTATTTTCAGGCATTTGGGTTCCAACAGATGTATTTTCACTTGTAGGATTTAAAGTAAAGAGGATGTGTATTTGTAGTTGATCTTTTTACATAGAAAATGTTGAGGAAGGGAAGAACACAAAATGTGTTGTTGATTTATTTTAATTTTTTTCTTGCACATTTTCTAATAAAGTCATTTATTTTTATTAAGGGTAAAGAACATTTTAAAATTATGAATCATGAGAATAAAGGGGCAAATGAATTTTCTTTAAACTTATAAGAAGAATTTAAAGAACCCCACGTGCAGTGGTACTTGTCTTATATCTAAGAGTGAATCACTGAGACTGATCTGAGGTGAGCAGTGACCCGTTTCAGTAGTACGGACATGAGTGGAACTTGACAGTAATAATTGTATGAAGAAATTGTTTTTAGTTTGGGGGAAAATTTTTGTGGGGAATACCAGTATAATAAAATTTAAGGTAAAAGTTTGTTTTATTGTAAATACATGACTAAAGAAAAAAATGGTTTCACTCTTTCAGTAATTTGAGCCAAAGGTGGTGGTAAGTTAACTCTAGACAGTGAGAATGAGGTAGAAAGGAGAATGAAGAAAGAAGGATTTTGGAGGTGGAACAACTTGTCTGGCAGTGAAGGTGAAGGTAGATGAGTCAGGTAGGGGTTAGGAAATGTTGAGTGTGTGTTACTGGAAGGAGTGTGATGCCATCCCATATAAGTTACAAAGTGGGTTATATGCTTAGAAACTCGTAGAATCCTAGATTATTTTAATTTACATTGAATTTTTGCTATGATCTGTATTGAACTTGAGGCAATAGGTCCAGCAGGAATTCTTGGAATTTATGTTTGTTCTCTCAGAAGTAGCAACAATGTGTAGGTCTTTGTATATTAATTGCAAGAAGGAATTTGAGCTTTTTAAACATTAAGTTAATTTTTAATGTTTGATATTATTTTCTACTGGAGTCAGGTTAGTGTTTCACATGGCCTTATAATAGGACTTCTTGCAGTATTTTTACATCTTAAGTATTAACAATCTAAAAAAAAATTAGCATTCTTTAGTATTTAATTCAAAAGAATATGAACTCATTCTCTTTCCCTTTTTGCTTTGTATGTCTGCAATGTTAGGGAGGTATGGAAACTTTGGAACTCCAAAAGGACGTAAAAGAAGAATCAGATGAAGAAGAAGATGATGATGAAGAATCTGGACGATTACGTTTCAAAACTGAAAGGAAAGAAGGAACAATTATTAGGCTCTCAGATGTAACTAGAGAGAGAAGGAACATTCCAGAAACTTTGGGTAACTCTTTTTGCCTGTCTCCCATCCTTCTTCACTCCCATTTCAACTTCCTCCATAGTGTTGTTATAATTAATCAAATAGGAATAGAAAGTCAACTGTAGGTGATTGTGGATGCCGTCCAAAGGGTGGATGGCGTGTGTGAGGTCAGGGTGGAGTTAGGGTGCTAGAAAAGTCATTTAATAAGACAACTCTTTCTGGACTAAAAGTGTTTGAATGAAATGTTTATTTATTTATGTATTTATTTTTTGAAACAGATTTTTCCTTCCTTTTTGAAGTCTGGCCTAGAGCTGCTCTTGTACCTATCACGTGGCTCCTGGCTGGTCTTGAGCACATGACACAAGGATGGTAGTAACAGGCCCATTTGACCGTTTCGGAGGTTGCTAGGGCTAATTCTGGACCAGAATGGTTTTGTTTTGTACCTTTTAGCGTGCTCATAGCCATCTTCTTTGTGTTTTCTGCCATTCCTCTCAGTGTTCAATGAGACAAGTTGACGTGTTTGTAGAAATAATTGAGTGAACATCATTCTGTGCAAACCTGGCCAGTGCAGATGAACAAAGAGCCTTTTCCAGTCGTGACCCCCTCTCTCTTTATACAGTTTTTTCCCTTGTCCATTGTGAGTCAAGCTGTGGTTCTCACCTTTGAGTATCAGAATCACCTAGACGGCTTGTTACAACACAGGTTTTTGGAGCTACTCCCAGCTTTTCTGATTCATTAGGTCTAGGATGGGGCCCCAGAAAGTTGCATTTCTGCTGAGTTCCCAGGTGATGCTTCTCCAGAACAGTTGCTTGCACAACCCCTGGGATATTGTCCTGCTAAGGGGGAGGGTGAGAGGGCGAAAGGACAGAAGTCTGATTAGATAAAAATCAAGACCTAACCTTCATTGCTACCTTTATTGCTTCCTAAAACCATTATTTATAGTTGTTTTTAGTCCAAAGCATAAGCATATATCTTTAAGTAGCAGACATGAATTCTGTGGGAGGACACTAAGCTCCCAAGATGCACAAGTTAACAGTAGTGACTCAGTCTTACAATGTTAATTTACTTAAGCAGGATTTATGGAGAGAGTCTTGGAATCTTAGTGTTCTCTTCTTTCTTCCCCCTCCAGTTTCCTTCTTCTGTACCTTTTGGTGCAAAATTTCCCTCTAGGGATGGGGAACATGTGGCCTTCTAGGTCCTTAAGTGTGGCCTTTTGACTGCATCCAAATTTTACAGAACCAATCCTTTTATTGAAAGAGGTGCCGCAGGGAAAGATGAAGCTTTTTGTGACTCCTCTGGTGCTTAAAAAAGAACAATCTTGAAATCAGAAGTCCACAGGTTCACCACTCCTGCCGGGCAGCGAACTTTTCTTGTGCTATGATACAAAGTTGCCAGTTGGTCTGAAGCAGATTTCTCAGAGCTCCTGAAGTTGGCCTTGGGTAAAAGGAGATGGAGCAAAGGTCTCAGAACAGGAGGATGGGAAAAAACAAAATACCTCAACAGGAGAAATTGGTAACATCATAGAAGGAACTTACTGGAGCAAAGACATTGGGGTGACATGAACAAGGGAAAGAGCAGCACCCCTGGCTGAACAGCAAGGGCAGTGTGTGGCAGCACCTGTGCAGGTGTCAGGGCCTGCTGTACTGGGGAGGGGCCAGAGCCCGCGAGAGGGTGGAGGGAAGGAGGAGGAGGAGGTGAGGTGAGGTGAGGAGTCATCACCTCGGGTCTCATTATCTGGGTTGTGGCTTTGCATAAATTTAAAACTGCTCCTGTGAGTAGCTACAAGTTCTAAGAATATTTTAAGTCACGTGATAGTCAACATTACCAGTCAGGGCTTTCCCCTCTGCAGTCAGTTTGCTGTTGGGCCACTGTGAATTTTGTGGGTGACCTCCCCACTTCCATGCCAGCCTCCCCTGACCATGATGCTTCTCTCCCTTTGCCCGCCTCCCTGGTCCCCAGCTGCAGTCCTCTCATCCCTGCTCTTTTCCCTCGACCGAAGCACTGATAACATCTTTGTTGTGAAATGTTGTTCTGCTTACCTGTGTTCATAATTTTTGTTTCATCCCTGCATGTCTTTTCAGGAACTTTGCCTTATTTCGTTCTTTCCAGTCTTTTATTTAAATAAATTAAATATTAAATATGTATTTTTTCTTTTTAAGACATTTGGCACCTTTTTAGTCATGTAAATCTGAGACAAGTGGCTAAAAAGATTGGTTTGTGGTGGACAAGTCACCCCCTTTGAATGGGGGCAAGGGAAGAGAGTATGGGGTCCTTAGAGGCAGAGTGGCTATGAGCATAAACAATTTGACTGTTTACCATTCTTTTAAACGTAATAAAAGGACTTACATGCATTTGTGTAGCATGTGATTGTTTGGCTAGATAATAGAGCAAGTGAGTATGGTACGTAAAAGTGCAGGCAGTCCCTGGGTTACCGCCGACCCGGCCTACGGTGTTCTGTGCTTACGAACGGACTCCCACGGCTCCCCATGAGGATAATTTTGAATTAAATAATTGAATTAATAATTCAGGAACTGGTTTCTTCCGCCCTTGTAAACAAACCCGAGTGCGTCAGTGCTGCATTGGCGCAGCATCTTTAGTGGCTGGTCTCGGTGTTTCCATGGTCACTTACGCACAGCATCATTTTCCTCTTTAGCTTTTTTATTCCATTTTGAGAGTCTGTGTTTACGCTGACAACCGTGCCCCCAAGGTGAAAGTCCACTGCGGGTCCAGCAGCAGGTCCGCAGCGAAGACAAAGGTGATTACGGTGGAAACGAAAGTAGAAATAATTAAGCTTTGGGAGAAAGGCCAGACGCCACCATTCACTGGGACAGCACTAGGCTTCGGTCACTCGACTGTCGGGACAGTTACAAAGTGAGAATAATGGACATGTGACAGGCAGTGCTCCAGTGACAGCGTCAGTTATTACTAAGCAACATAATTATTGAAATGGAAAGGTTATTATTGATTTGGCTAGAAGATAAAAATAAGCATAACATTCCTATTAGCCTAGCACTGATGCAACATTAGGTGAGTGTTAACCTTTAATGTCTTTTTTTGAAATTTCTCCTATCTCCTATCTAAACTTTTTGTATAAGTTTATTTTTTTGTGTTCTATTTGTTGGAATTGAAAGAGCACAATCATTTCTGTAATTTGTTATTACAGTACAGTGGTGTTATTTTTTTATTATTATTACAGTGTTACAATGTATTATTATTACCACATATGAGCCATTATAGTGTTATAATTATTTTTATTACCATATATGTGCTCTTCATCAGGGATCCTAGTTACATAAAAATCCAACCTAAAGACGTTCTCAGGAACATATCTCTTCCGTAATCTGGGGACTGCCTGTACCTTTTGGCCGGCTCACACCTGTAATCCCAGCACTGTGGGAGGCGAAGGTGGGAAGATTGCTTGAGCCCAGGTGTTCAAGACCAGCCTGAACAACATAGTGAGACCCCATCTCTACAAAAAATAGAAAAATTAGCTGGGCATGGTGGCCCACACCTGTAGTCTTAGTTACATGGGAGGCTGAGGAGGGAGGATCGCTTGAGCCCAGGAGTTTGAGGTTGCTGTGAGCTGTGATGATGCCATTGCTCTGTAGCCCGGGCAATGGAGTGATGCCCTGTCTCAAACAAACAGAAGTACTTTTCTCTGCTTGTATTTGTGAACTCTAAGCTTAGTGTTTGGAAACATGAGTTTTCCAGTAATTGCAAAGTTAGTACTATTCCCAAAACAGAAAAGGGTTTTTCTGTCCATCAGATGGTTGGTTTCCTAAAACAGTGAGCACCTTTATTACCATTAGCACCTCCCCAAATAAAAGATTAATTTTACGCATGAGGAAAATGTTTATGGAAAAAGAGGATGCTACGGTGTTTGGTAAACAAGAAATTTGCAAAAATTTTTACCTATCAGTTTATTTGTGTGCTCCTAGTGATCAAAATATCAGTTTCAGGTTCTGTATAGACATAATTGCATTTATTTGATTGTATAAAGCTGTTTTCCCCTCTCTGTAATGGCTCTAAAGTATCTTGCTACTAGAGTATATATGTCATCTAATATGGTATGTATTTTTTGACAAATGATGTCTTTTTAACATTTTGAATACAAATAAAAAACAACTTTTTTGTGATATCATTGATGAATGTTTGAGAATACTCTGTTCTTTCAAAAGAAGAATCAAATAATGCTCTGACATGCCTGAAAGTCTGCATGTGAAATAGTGAGTTCTCTTCAAAATCTAGGAAGGAGTTTTGGTAACTGTTGATGTTTTTTTACATTCAGGTACGTATGAAAGACATTCATACATGTGACTGTTTCCACAGTCAAGGACCGAGTATACGATTTTGGGCTTTCATCGAGGTTAAGATCTTAATTGGTTAGGATTTTTGTGAACCAGAGTTCTGGAAATTAAACCTTACAGAAAAAGGTTTGAGTGACAATTTTCCGAGGGATGGTACAAAACTATGTAGGGGATAAATTAGTTCATTACATACAAAGGATGCCATAGTGTGTGAGTGCTTAATTCCTCGTGGATCCCAGTTGAGCAGGCTTGCTGGAGCGTATATGTGTAAGGGAATGATTTATTGTGAATGAAAATGCCCATAGCCATCTCTTAAAACAGGGTGTCCCTGAGCAGTGAGCATCCCTCGAGTGTCAGGCCTGGAAGTCCAGAGCTGTTTGTTCTTTTGCCCTAGGAAGTGGTCGGTCCTCAGATTGTCTGTGAGAGCAGTGTAAGCCATAAACGAAAGACTGAATTTATTTCAGGGGCTTTTTAATTCATTATCTATGGGTAGGTGTTCAGATTTTGTGTTATTCTAAGTTTCATTGGTATATGTTAAATTATTATTATTATTTTTTGCTTTAGTCTAAGGAACCTGCTTGTTATACCTACATAATATTTTTTTGAAATAATATCCTTAGTTAATTTCATTTAAGGCAAAGAATTTGTGAGAAAAATATTTTTTATCTAGTGGTAAACAAGTCAAAATTATTAATGCCACTAATGCCAGCAGTAGTTTACTGTACTAGGTTTACACTGTGTTCCTTGTATTTGGAAGGTTTTTAAAAAGTGTTTGTTATTTTTTAAAAAAAACTCAGACTATCATTTGTTATTTTTATTTTGCCTAAGTTGTGTGTTCTATAAGTATTTATTTCCAACTATCATAAGATTATTTACATGCAAATATAAATACATACTTTTTAACATCTTAGAAAGGGGCAATGCAGTGTAAAACTTTGTTACATTGAGCCATATATCTCTTTGCTTTAGAGTCTGGACATAGTTCAGAAAACACTTAAAGGGAAATTAACATTTCAGTTGAAGTTACAAATGTAATTTCCATCCTGTCATATTTTGGTGACCTTTTGTGACAGCTTGTCTCAATTGGAGGAAAGCATTTTTACTTGCTGATTAAAGATGTCATTTGAAACCATTTTATTACTGAGGATAGCAAAATTAATCTTGACACTCAGAACCACTAGAAAAATAATTGCTGATTCACTGCATAAAATGTGTGTGTGTGAACCAATCATGTAGTCAAGATTAGAATAAAAGTCTGTGCTGGTTAAAAAGAGATTAAATTTTCTTTCAAATGGGATCTGGAGTCATTTGATGGGGAGGGGAATACCACAGTAACAATTTCAAGAAAATGAAATGTGGCTTAGAGATTTGGGAAGAGTTTGGAGGTGATGGTATCCAAGGTAGGAGGTAGACTCTGATAATATTTAAAATTCACCCTTCACTGGGGAAGAAAGCATGAGAAGCCTTCTCAGTAGTATTCAGTGACATCTTTAGAAAATGTACATTTATTAATGTAAGATATATTTTCACAATTGAGATATTATTGTAAAGTTGAGGGACCATACGTGGATACAATGTCTTTTTCCCTCCTAGGCCTTTAGAATGATGTACCATATGAAGTTTCTTAGGGCCAGAGCGCGTGCATTCTGTATCCCTGAAGTGCAGGGCAGAGCAGTGAGCAGCTGGCGGCTGCTCCACAGATGTTTTTGTAGGAGTTTTTTCTTAGGTGACTTTGCTTTCTCATCTGATATGGCTTCTGCATCAGACTGCATACATATATGAAGTCTTTGTTCATAGAGTAAAGTTTTGTAAAAAAATATGGATCTTTGAAATGAAATATTATTAAATGAGTTTTTATTCTTTGTGAAATTACCTTTAATTATTCAACTTCAGAGTGAGTTCATTAATGTTTTGTTTTTAAATGACAGCAGTCAAGAATTTGTTTTTTAAGTCTCTGTGCCATCATGTACTAATAATGCTGGCTTTAATAAGAAAATCGTGCTGGTGTAGGACTGATGGAGGTATCTCCTGACCCATGTTGTCTACTTTCAGTGAAAGAGGAAATGCTAGCACAATGCCTAGCAGTTTAAGGGCAGTGGTTACAATTAACCTCATCCCCTCCGTTCTAGCACATGGAAGTGGTCTCAAATGAAAATAATTTAAAATTTATTGGTGATACTTGCATTTTATTACAAAGGAAGCCTGTCTTTGTTTAACAGATCTCACTAATGGGCAGTGAGTGTGGCTGATTGTGTCACCCTTGCCACTGCTAGTTCAGTATTTACTGTGGGTGAAGCATGTACTGTTCCAGAGTTTCATTGTCACATATTTCTTTCCCGTTTGTTCCCCGTAAGTCCAGTTGGGGCTACTGGAAGGTATCTAACACATATGCATCTTTTCAAATAGAGCTTTCAGCAGAGGCCAAAGCGGCATTACTTGAATTTGAAGAAAGAGAACGACAGCATAAACAGGGACGCTACGGCTCCAGGCGGGGAGGCCGGCGAGGAGGCCCGCTCATGTGTCGTGGCGTGGGGGACCAGAGGAGAGAGAGCAGCGAGAGGGGCAGGATGAAAGACCACAGACCTGCGCTGCTTCCCACACAGCCTCCCATCGTGGTAATTTGGGATTTTATTGTGGTCGTCCTAGAACTTTAAAACAAATGAAAGTATGCTTTTGTGGGTATCCTGTTGTATGTTGATCCCTTCTGAGTCCGAAATTAAAGTTTAGTCGTAGGAATTATGACTAAAATTTCTGCTTCATAGTCTACATGCGATGTCTACCTAGTCTTAGAAATTCAGTCCTCCACTCATCTGGTAGGAAGAAGTGACCCTGCACCATGACGACTTCAGAGGGAGGGTTGATGTGTGACCTGCTGCTCTGCAGTGACGAGAGCCACAGTGGAGCCTCACTGTTGCCTTTGGCCTCTGCAGAGGGGCTTCTGAGCGCACTGCATGTAGAATATTGAATTTATTACAGGATTTAGGCAGTAGTTATTTTATAAAATATTTTTTCCTTTATACTTTTTACCATAGTTTTTTTTCTTACATAGCAATTTCTCATAATCACCATATCCTATCCATAAAAATTTTTCATTATTTAGGAATAAAGCGTGTATTTATAATTTCAGCCGAATTAGAATTTCCTCAGTATTTCAAAGTGGGACATCTCAGACGCAAAGATAGAGGAATTGTGATTTTTTTTTTTGTTCTTTTAGTTAAGCTTTGAGATTTTATGACTTTTTCCTTCAGAGGTCAACCTTCAAAGAAAAATGTATTTAATACAAATGTGTCCACTATGTCTTTCCCTCTTACATTTTTATCTAAATTGAGGGGGAAGCCATACTTCTTCACCTCTGTGCAGAAATGTCATGTTTTAGGACGCATTCGTTTATGAAATAACAAAGTAGAAAAGATGATTTTTGTTTTGGCATGAGAATTCCCGTTTTGATGTAAAGGAAGGGAAGAAGAGTAGCTGGGCCGATTATATGATAGCGTGAGGAATTTGATGGCATTAGTAACCGTTGTTTGCTTACACAACTGTTTTGTTCTTAAACATGTCTAACAGCAAAAAGGCTGGCCCTTTCGTTTCTTTCTTTTTCTTTTTCTTTTTTTTTTTTTCCTTTCCTGTCCTCTGTCCCTGCCCCAAGCCTATACTTGCCACTCAGCGAACAGCCAGTTCAGCTGTTTTGGCCTCCTTGGGGAAAATAACCACACATGAGACCATTTTTTGTGTGACTGTGTCTCTGTGGTCCTGGGAAGGTCACTGAACTCTGTGTTTATCCACAAAGAGGGGGAGGACGTGTCGCCTACCTCCTTAAGACAGCTTGAATTGAGAGAATGTGTGAACGCTTTACAAACATCATGGAAGCATCAGTTGGCCTGAACCTGCCCTGATGTATCTCTGGATTGTAACGTGGCTAATCTGAACTGGTAGAACTCACTGAACGAGGAGTAAACCAGAGAGCTGCCCTGACCAAGTCCAGCACAGCTTTGGACTGAGAGCCACAGTCTGATCTTTGCTAGTCAGTGGTCAAAGGTCAGGGCCCTGTGAACTGAACTCACTTTGCCCCCAGCTGTGTTCTCTCCCGGATCACACCACTCGGATCACACCACCCTCTGTCACGTGCACTGTCCACCCCAGAGCTGTTCTGGCCTCTTGCTCGTCACCCTCACAGTTCTGGAAAGAATGTTCTTGGCTCATGTCTCTGCTCCTACCCATTTTCTCCTGGGTTGGTTCCATTCTTTCCACTGTCCCGAGTTGTGCTCTCAGAGGTGCCCCTGACCTTTGTCAGATACCACACTCTGGGGCCGTGGGCATCCTGGGCATCTCCTTTCTCTTGTGCAGCTCTTTCTCAGGTGTGTAAGATTTTAGTTATACTGTCCTGTCTTCTAGAATGGTCCTTTTTTCTCTCCTTTGATCTTCCCCTTTCTTTATTTTTTAATTTAAATGTCTGTTTTTACTTGACAAATAATAATTCCATATATTTGTGGGATACAGTATTAGGTTATAATATGTATACATTGTGGAATGATTGGATCAAGCTAATTAGTATATCAGTTACCTTATCATTTTTTATATTGAGAATATTTAAAATCTGCTCTTCTAGCAGTTTTTAAATACTTTTTCTTTAATTGCATTGTTTTTCCAGGTTTTGTTCTTAGTCCTGCTTTTGGACGTTGCTCTCACCTGGCAGCGGTACCCTTGCTGTTGTCTGGCGTTTCTGTGCGAGTCTTGGTTTCCAGCCTCACCTCTTTCCAGCTGTCGTAGCTCCCTTTTCCCACCTGCCGTTGTGTCTCTCCACATGGATGTGTCACAGGCCTTGAACGTCACTTGTTTATACAAACGTGACCTTTTTTTTAAAAACGCCATTGTGTTCTTGAATTAATGACCATGCGTTGTGGACATTCTCAGTTCAATTAAAATTGAACTTGGGTGTGTGTGTGTCAGTGAATGTGCTGGCCATGGTGAGTAAGATAGACGGGATCCCTGCTCGGATGTGCACGTTACAAACATGATGACTTAGAGAAGGGAACGTGCTGGATTGTAGGAGCCTGGGTCCCAGCGCATTTGAGCTGCTACTGGAATCTTTGGAAAAGTCCTCCCTGAGGGAGGGTAGGTGGGCCAAGGCCGTACTCAGTCTAGTCTGAAAATTCTACTCATTGTTCCTCTGCCGTGTCGTCTTGTTCTCCATCAGGCTGTGGCCATTTCTGTCACCCGGCTCTTGCCGTAGCCTATTAGATGGTCTGTCTGCTCCCATCTCCTTTCCCTAGTCCACCTCACACAGTGCCCTGTGTGATCATCCTCCTGCCAAAGAGACCCTCAGGGATCCCTCATTCTACATTGTGTATGGCGTAATAACAGATCATCTACTTGGCACTCAGAAACCCTCCATAATTTGGCATCATCCCAGAGAAAACGGCTTGTTAAATTAGATGGCTGAATTACTAGTGTTCTACTCGTTAGCTGTTTACTGCTCGTTAGCTCTGCGGCCAGTCTGTGGCGTCAGAGTGCCTGGATTCCAGTTCCAGCCCTTCTGCTTTCCTGCTGCTTGATCTTGGAAAAGGAGATTGATAAATAGGATCCACTGTATAGGATTGTTGGGAGCTAAGTCAGCTACTTTTGTACTGACCTTACAGTAGGCACTCAAAATGTGGGAGGGCTCGTACCTAGCAGCTGTTGCTGTTGCTGCTTTCCTTCTCTCTAGTGTCTGGTTGACAGAATAGCCCCCGGGTCCCTGACTGCTCTCAGTGTCACTTCACCCTTGCCTTCTTTCCTTCTCTTTTTACTAATACTTGGCTGAAGCCACTCTGGTGTCCTGGTTTACCAAGCAGGTGGGTCTCTGCTGCCCTGCTTCTTTTGGGATATCTGTCCCTCACTGTGTGGCCCATCTCTCCTTTTTCTTTATTGCCGAGTTCAGACGCCACCTTCTCACAGAAGCTTCCTCCTGTGCCCTGATGGAGTCCACCTCCTTCTAGGCCTGTCCTGTCCTCATGCCCGGGCTCTGTAGCAGGTTCCTGATGTGTGTTCCATCTTTCCTCCTGGAGTTCCTGGAGAGGGGATCGGGGCTGCTGGCAGGGAGGGCCCAGGACAGCTTCTGCTCTGGCATGGTGCTTTGTTCAGTGTGGCAGTTTTGTTTGCTGAACGGAAATTTCTTCTTTTCAAAATTCATGCTGGGTGTTTTGGGACTGTCATTTTTTTCACTCCTTTCCTTGAGATTGACTCAGTTGTGAGACAGTAGCTCTCGTTGTGAATGGGTGGAACAGCTTATTTATTCCTGCTCTTTTTGTACAAGTTGTTTCTATGAGCTTACTTCTAAAACTGTAACTTTGAAACTTGAGTCAATGTAAATTTATAACATGTCAGCATTCTTTTACTTTCCTTTTAAATGCTGATTTCTGTGAATTTTTCTTTTTTGTGTGATTTTTAGACTCATTCTCCAAGATTAATTCCTCCTCCGCAGCCACAGCCTCCCCCGCCGCCGCCGCCGCCTCCTCAGCAGCAGCCAATCAGAAGTCTGTTCCAGCAGCAGCAGCTCCAGCCGCTGCTGCCCCTGCAGCATCCGCACCACCCCTCCCCGCCACAGGGGATGCACATGCCCCCCCAGATGGAGACCCCGAGGATAATGATGACCCCTCCTCCCGTGACCCCGCAGCAGCCCAAGAACATACACATCAACCCACACTTCAAAGGGACGGTGGTGACTCCTGTTCAAGGTACGCGTTTTCTTTTGCTGTTGGTAAGTCCAGAGGGTTCCTGACTTACAGTGGATTGACTTACGAACTTCCCACTTAGGACTTTTTGACTTTATGAAGGTGTGAAGGCAATATGAATTCAGTAGAAATAGTATTTTGAATTTTAAAATTTGGTCTTTTCATAGGCTAGTAATATTTGGTACTATACTTTCTTCCGATGCTGGACAGCGGCACTGAACCTCGGCGCCCAGTCATGTCCACGGTCATGAGGGTGAACAACCTGTACTACGGTGGACTATGTCACCAGATGGTTTTGCCAACTGTAGGCTAATGGAAGTCTCTGAGCGCCTTTAAGGCAGGCTAGGCCAACCTGTGATGTTCCATAGGTTAGGTGTATTAAATACATTTTTTAATTAGGATATTTTCAATTTACAATGGGTTTATTGGGAGGTAACCCAAGTCAAGGAGCATCTGTAATGTCATAGGTGCATCCGAAGGCATCACTGTGGCAGAATAGTTTTCACAATCAAGTTTGTAAAGATGAATTGTTTCCCTTGCCTCCTTCCCCATTCACTCAGACAGCTTTTAGCTCGATGGGTCAAGTTCATTTCTTTAAAAATGTCTCTCTTATTTTATAATTGAGTACAAAGAACTGAGAGAACATTCTAATTGTAAAGCATATGTTAGAGGAAGCTGTTGAAATGTCTGAGTTGTTACGCTTCCTAAGTCTCAAGGCGGGAATGTTTGCAGTAAAGAGTGTCCCTCTTAGGTTGCACAATGTGTCCCCCTTTATTTCCAGTGTCAGCTGGTGGGGAGGGACACACCTATCTTTTAATTATTAATTGTAATCAAATAACTGCTGATCTTATTATTACGCAAATACGTTCCTGAAGCTAGGAAACTATTTTTGAGCAATTTATATGAAGCATATATTCATGCATCTTTTAGTGCACATTTACTGAGCTACTACTCTCTTTGTCACTTGAGTATATTGGTGAACAGGACAGACAAAGCTTTCTGCAGTCATGATCTTGCTTGAAGCAGACAGAGACAGCCAATAAACAATAACCATAATAAATAAGGATTTTATATGGCATGTTAGAAGATGAAAATGCAGCGAGAGAAATTGAACAGGATGGGGGAAAGGGTGGGTTGCATCTTAGCTAGGGGGATCAGGCGGCTTCCCTCAGCAGGGGAGAGTTGCAGGATGTCAGGAAGTCAGCAACATGACTTGCAGGCAGTGGCGTCAGCAGGTACACGGGTGAGACTGTGCCTGTGCGTTTGCGTAACTGGAAGGAGACCGGCATGACTTAGTGGAGTGGTAAAAGCAGAGAAGAAATGCAGAACTCGGGGTATGTAGGGCCTCTGACCCATCCTAAGGACTTTGGTTTTTATTCTGGTGAAATGGGCAGTGATTAGAGGGCTTTGAGCAGAGGAATGAGTGAATGGGTTTACATTTTAAAAGGATCATCTGCTGCCGTGTTGAAAGTAGGCTGTAGCGTGGCCAGGGTGGAGGCCAGTGTCTAGCTGGGAGGTGACTACAGAAGTGCAGGTGGCAAAGATTGTGATGCAGGTCAGTGTGGCAGCAGGGAGGGTGACGAGTGGTCAGGTGCTGGGTGTGGTTGGCAGATGGAGCTGCCAGGATTTGCTCAATGGATTGGATGAGTGTGAGAGGAAGAGAGGAGGCAAGATGATGCCAAGGCACCTGAGCATCTGGAGGGATGGAGTTGCCATCACCTGAGGTGAGAGAAACCGAAAGTTCTGTTTTGGGTGTGTGAAATTTGAGATACCAACCAGACATGCAGGAGGAGGTGTCCAGTAGGCAGTCAGCTACATGTTCAGGTGTAGTGTCTAGGCTCAAGGGCAGAGTAGGGGGTTGCTGGCATGTGGATGGATCTAGAGCCTGCACCTGGGTGAGAGCCCTAGCAGAGGGTGCCTGTGTGGAGGGAGACCAGGGACTGGCACCTGGGGCACTCGACATGGAACTGGGGCTGTGGGTGGGCCCAGAGAGGAGGAGCAGGAGGGGGATGTGTGGAGGGCGAGGGCGGGCTGCCGAGGTGGCGTGCAGGCTGCACTTGGTGGTGGGCTTGGTGACGGGGAGGAGGTGTAAGCCTGCCTGAGACGGGGTGCAGAATTGGAGATCATTTATTGACAGGCTTTGACGCTGTTTTGCTCAAACAGAAGTTGGATGATAATTGTTGGGAGGAAGTGGGCTTGAGGGAAAGTTTTTATTTTAAGATGAGAAAGGTAACATAGCACACTTACAGGAAAGAGCTAGTTGAGAAGGAAAAAAAAAAATCGCTGATGCAGATGAGGCTTGTCTTGGTGGGGACCATGTGCACTAGGCGGGATTGCTGAGACAGGGGAGCAGGGTGTCCTCTGCAGCTGGGGCAGACGGCTGAGACCTGGGCATGGGGGCGGGTAGGTGGAGGAGTGTGGTGTCAGTTCTTTCCTGACACTTAAGTTTTCTCAGGGAGTAGCAAGCAGTTGGAGTGGGGAGGTGGGAGGCCGTGTTGAAGGTCTGAACAGAGAAGCTACGGAGTCATCCTCGAGAGGGGCTGGAGAGCAGCCGTGCCCCAGCATAGCAGGGTTGAGCACTGGAGGATTATGGTCCTGGGTTTGAAGCAAGACCAGGCTGTGTGGTTGTGCCTCTCTCCACCTGTGTTCACCTACAGGTAGTAGGTGTGGAATGGACAGTGGGATTAGGAGGAAGCAGTGGGGGGCCATGCTTATGACGATGGATCGTGGGGGTGAGACAGATGCAGGTGGAGAGAGGACCTGGGGCTGGGGCAGTCATGGAGATCCCTGGAAAGTCGAAGGACTGTTCGAATCTGGGTCCTGGAGGGAGTGAGGTGGAAAGGTAGAAGGCAGTGCAGAGAATCGGGCTGCGTGGAGGTGGCGGAGAGAAAGGTGGCAGTCATTGGTAAGATGGCCACGAGAAATGGAGGCCGAGTTGGCACGGACCCCAGAGGCAGGTACTGGAAGGGTCACTTCTGCATTTATTCAGAGCGGACGACTGTTGAAGACTGGCTGTGAACCAGAAGCTGGACTCCCTGAGACACGAGCGGGGCTGTGGGATGCTGGGGGATGTTACCTGGCACTGTGGGATTTAAGGCTGGGGTCCAGAGTCAGCAATGAGATCCAGAAGGAGCCCACCCACCCCCAGCCCCTTGGCAAGAAGGCTATGGGAGAAGGACAGCTGCACGTCAGAGGGCCTCAGGGGAGAGCAAGAAGGGGATAGCACTGAGGGATGTCATGGATTCTACTGATGGACTGGGGACTTGTTATTCCAAAGGATATATGGTAGAGAGATTTTGGAAGTTGAGAAAAGCCTAAGATAGGACTTCCAGTGTGGGAGATGGTCAGTGGCCTGCGACTGGGCCTGGTTTCCTCTGATGCTAACATATAGGGTCAGAAGCATTATGAAGTTGTCCTGTAGCCTTGGAGGGCTGTGATGGGGACAGGCTGGCCTGGAGTAGGAGGTTAGGGACTCCCCTTGACAGGGTCTGTGGGTCACAACTGGGAGACCACTCTTTCAGGCCACTCGGCACGGCAGAGAAACATGAGGTTGTAAAGCACGATGGCTCCTCTTTCGCTCCTCTTTCGGGTCTTCCTAAGCCCTTCTGACTGGCTGTGTGTGCAGTGACAGCTCTTCCCGCCCGGGCCCTCACCGTCTTCCGTGGCCCTGAGCGTGTGGGATCAGCACGGCGTCTGTCTCCCTCAGTGGCTGTGCAACGAGTGAACAGGTGAACGCTTGCCTGCTGGAACGGGAAGGGTGGCTCTTTGTAAATTAATCCTTTGCATGTTCTCTACAGTTGTTGCCCTAAACTTGGAACTGCAGTCAATCTAATTTGTCAGAATGATTGTACTCCTGGCAGCATCTGTTATTATTGTGTATTTCCTTATAAAATTCAGTGGAAAACTGGCAAGTTGGTAAGATGAACAGGTTTTCTTTGGCTTGACAAAAGTAAGGTAGTATTAGAACCACAGAGTGGTAAAGCTATAAGGAAACCCTAATATATCCTGTAGGCATGAAAATGTAAACTCTAAAGCCAGCTAGATTTTTTCCACCGTGAAGTTGGGAGATTCAGTGCCACATGTTCCTTCTCTTTAATATACCTCTGACCTTCAGCGCTTGGTACACTGACCCAGGGGAGGGGGAAAATTGTCCTTGCTGGGTACAGATAGGCAACTCTTTTGAAGCAGTTGTTTATTCGGTAGTAAGTGAATGAGCTTACATAAGAAATCCCCGGTTCCTCTTGAGAGAGGCTGAATATCAAGATGTCTCCTATACATACAAGATACATATCACAGATTAAACCAGTGATTCTCAGAGCCGCACGCAGATGAAATGTACATTCAAAAACCTTTTTTAAACAAATTAACAACATGGACTTTTCCTGATGGCACATATTCTCTTTTTGAGGATGAAGAGTGTTCCATTATATTGTTATTTATTTAAAGCCAGTTTTTATGGAAATTTAACTTGTTTCCAGATTTTCACTATTACAGTTACTGTGATGAATTGAAAACTTACTCTTAGTCCATAAAATGTATGGGACAACAAGGATATAACTAACTAAGTATAAAATATTCAAGTTTAAGGTTCAGCTAGACTGGTCTCTGACATCACAAGTTTTAAATTCTCTCCTGCTCCCAGTGGTACAGGGAGGCAGTTGGGCAGCCTCGTCCTCCCGCCTGGAGACCCAGCGCCTGAGAGCCCGTCTGGGAGAGCGTGCACACAGACGCCCGCAGGTTCTGACCCAGCGAGCGGCTTCTCCCTGGGCCGGGCCAGGTCGTGCTCTGCTCCTGTCACCTTATCCTCAGCTGCTCTCCTTTGTCCACTGTTACTCTCTTTCTCTTCTGTCTCTTCGGTCGTTTTCACACAGGTCCCCCTCCCCCCAAGAGAAAAATGGAAATTACCAGCTCATTAGAGGCTTCTGTGTAAGAAATCCATTCTTTACCATCACGTTGTTTCCCAGAGGCCCTACCTCAACTTCTTGCTCTCATTCTCCCGGTTAAAGAGGCTTACTGAACATTTCTGTCTTTTATTGTATTGGAATTATTTGATAGGTATTGACATTTACATTCGAAGTTAATGTAAGTAGTACATATTATTAAGTTCTTGAAGATCTGGGTATTTTATATTTGGTACTTAATCTTAAAAATTATGTGTTTATATTGTTTAATATGTAGTTTTTTTTCTTTCTCACGTTCATTGTAATCTTCTAAGGTTAGAGATACTCTGGTTTTGTCTGTCTCCACAGTCTAATATTTAGCTTCAGATACATAATGATGTACAACTAGCTGTATTGAATTGAAGGGGTAGATTCTATTTTATATGAAGTCTTGCAAGTTGACCCACTCTAGTTTTAAAATTTTGATTTGTTGGATTAGTCTCTCAAGGGAGGGATGGACTTCGCCCATTTTTACATCTTGTAAAAGCAGGTTTTTCTCAATCACATTTTGTGTTTTGTCTACGGCCATACTACCCTGAACACGCCCGATCTCGCCTGACGTTTTGTGTTTCATCAAGCAGTGACACAGGCCCATATATTCTGTCACTTGAAATTAAACCTGTGGAATTACAATGTTAATTACCAGGCTTAATGTATGGAATTCCTTGAGTAATTATAGTAAATAAAAAATAGTTTATACTAGCATTCTATTTTTAAGGTAATTTTGATTGACTCCTAAGATACATCATCTTTATATTTCTCATTTACCAGAACCTTCTTAAAAATATGCTGCTAAATTATAAACTTTACCTGACATGTATTAGTTTGCCGGGGCTGTCATAACAAAGCACCATAGCCCTGGATCTTAAACAACAGAAATTTATTTTCTCACAATTCTGGAGGCCACAAGGCTAAGATCAAGGTGTGGGCAGGGCTGGTTCCTGCTGAGGCCTCTCTGCATGGCTTGTAGATGGCCACCTTCTTGTGTAGTCACATGGTCTTCCCTCTGTGTGCACACTTGTCTGTGTCTGAATTTCCCCTTCTTATAGGGACACCAGTCAGGTTGGATTATGGCCTACCATGAAGACCTCATTTGACTGTAATTACCTCTTTTAAAGACCTTATCTCCAAATGCGGTCACATTCAGAGGTACTAGGGCTTAGCTTCAACACACTAATTTGTGTGGGGGTCTGGGGGAGACACAGTTCAGCCCATAACACCTGAGGATGTGAGAGCTTCTTAGGTGCATCTGCCAGCACATTTTAATGAGAAATATAGCCAGCACTTAAGTGCTGAGTTTTTTTTTTCAAAATCAAGATCAATAAGTTTTAAAGAGCTTAGACACAACTGATTTAGCCCTAAAATGTGAAACTAACATCTAGCTTCTTCCCTATTATGAAATGTCTTTTTAAAAATGATTTGATTCCTTATTCTTCTGGTAGATTGATGGAAGTTCTGCTTGTTTAAAACAAAAAAAAACTAAAAGTCTTGGCATAGTAGGTTGTTCAGTAGATTGTTGTTTGTAACATTACTGGAGTATGCTGTTTGCCCTTCTCTGCCTGCCCCACTTCTCTCCCTCCTCTCTCTTTCATGACTCTAGAGGATTTAAATTTAAATCTGTATATGACTAGGGTAGAAAAATATAACTGGGGTTCAATAGGCTGGGTAACCTGGATAGGGATGTGAAAACAAACTAGGTTTTTATTATAGAGGAATACTATCTTCTTTTGTTGCAAGATGATTTTAATTGTAAATGGTAGTTCACTATTGAGATTTAAGCTTTGGTTGTGCTATTATTGTGTGCTGAAAAGAAGACTTCGGCCGTCTCACTTTCTTTTATGGAATTGTTAAAAATACTAAATACTTAGCTTAAGTGTTAACTTATTATTATATATATGGTACACATGGCATATATTTTATATTAACTTTCATACATTGTCTTCCTTTTCCAGTGGGTTTGGGTGTTGAGTGAAACTATGTGTAACGCCCGGTGTTTTCTTGCAGTGCCCTTACTGCCGGTTCCCAGCCAGCCGAGACCCGCGGTGGGACCCCAGAGATTCCCAGTGAGTAGCAGCTGCTCCTTCTGCTCTGAGAGGGATCAGCATACATTTACTAAGAAATATTAATACAGCAAATGCAAGGGGTTCCAGCCAAATATAATTTTAAAGATTTGTAAATATTGACTATAATCTCTGCAGTAGAAAATGTTTGTTAAAACCTTAAGGTCAATGGATTTTTGAGAATAGAATTAATTTTGTTGAACTGTAAAATTGTTGAATCAGGATCGTCAGTAGAATGTCTTTCATCTTAAAGAATATGAATTTTGATTTTATTATTGCCTTGCGTTAAGTGAGAGAAGGCTTTGCTTTATTAGAGAGTGTGTGTGTGTGTGTGGGCACATGTGCATTTGTACGTGCATAGGTGTGTGTATGAAATTCTAGCAAATAAAAAGGAGATCTCTACTTGATTTTTAAAAGAACCTCCAAAGTCCTAATGAGCCATTGGTTTTGTTTTTAAAATGAAGGTTTTCACTTTAAAATATCTTTAAAAGAAAGCGGACATTCCCTCTCCTTCCCTCCTTGCTCACTGCCCCCTCATTTGTATATACACAGGCCCACATACTTTGCTGTATTTTCCATAATTTTATCCATTCTTCTAAAATATTTTAGCTAGAAGAAAAATGTCCGTTAACTAGTTATATTTGTTTAAATACGTACATTTTCATTTTGTTTGAATTTTTGGTTTGATTAGTAGTTCGTTCATGGTTTTATTAAATGAGTGAGTACATGGTCTTTTAAAAAAGCGTGGGAAAAAAATGTACCAGACTGTAAAATTGTAACATGATTTTTATATAAAGCAGAGATCGTCTTATTTGGCCAATCTGATTTTCAGGAAATACTCAAATAGCCTGCTTGACTGTTTAACTTGGATACTTCAGTGGATAACATTTATATATGGCATTTAGTAGAAAGGTTTAAATGAAGGATGTGAGTGTATAATCAGGTGATTATTCAAAAAAAGTTAATATTGGATTTAAGGTTCAGAGTATTTTTTAGAAACTTCTTTGATTTGTAGTTACTATTTATGAATTATAATCTGATTTTTGAAGCTAATTCTTTTTTATTTCATTTTCTTATATTTAGCTAATTTTTTCTTTAGATTACTTACCAAGTTCTAAAAATTATTTTTTACAAATTTAAGTAATATTGAGTACCAATCTCTATTGAAAGCACTTGTCTAAAAAACTAAGTTTTATTAATTGCATTACTCACAATAAGCATGAATGGTTTTAGTCATTAAATATATTTCTTGTGGTGGTGTTTATCTGCTAGTTATTGTAAAGCACAAACATTTTAAGTACTTTTTGTTTTGTTTCAGAATTGAATATCTGTTAAAATCATTCTTGTACCTATTTTCATGTTTTATTTGTATTATGGGGATAAAATTTGATGTGAAAAGTAAGTTATAGTTTAAGAAATTAACATAAAGCAATGTTTTATGTAATTAATGTTTTTGTAAAAATGTGTTTACTAATAGAGAAATTAGAATAGTCACTTGAAATTTTCATTTACTTTTATTTTCAATTGTACAGATATAATTATCTGATACTAGAAGGAAAATCTCAAAATACTTTGAGGATATCACAAGAGGATAATAAAATTTCCGTGAGAAATTGAATTTATTTTTAAGTTATGGTATTCTAAGGATGGTAAATATTATTGAATTGCAAGGCATATGGAATTGGAAAAGTTTGTGCAAGGCATGTTTTGTTTTTGAGTTGGGAAGTGTGTGTGAGTGATAGGACATGGTAGGGCTAGAAATTAGGATGTGTGTGATATAGTTTGAGAAACGTTCTCTTCAGGTCAAGTATTTACCACTATTCAGCACTTAACCTTTCTTTAAGCCCCAGATGCTGGAGTTACAGTGAAGTTGTGGTACAGAAAATGTTGTGCTCTACTTATTTCTGTAAATTATTCTCCCTTATAGAAAATAATCAAATATGGAATCTATTTTTTAAAAATTACAGTAGAGGTATTCTGTTTTTAAAAGGTCCATCAAAGCTTTGTTGGGGAGGCTATCTCCTGTCATTTTACTTGTAAGCCAGATCTTTGTTGACTAAAATTATTTTTTTTCTACTACTAGATTAAACTTGGTTGCTATGAATGTGAATTTAATTTTGTAAACATCTAGTGAGGATCCCCTTAATGCCACGTGCTCTGCGTAGTGCTAGTTCCTAAACTGTAAAATGAACCAGTGTAATGAAATGAAGCCTCACTTATATCTTGAAGCTAATTTTCACTTGAGTAAAATTAAAAGTAGTGAAGACAGTATTGTGGTGGCTTAACAAAGCCCTTTGGAGATTTCTTATGTATGGCTGGATGCCCTTCATTTTCTGTCCTGGTGCTTTTCTATAGTTGGGGTTCAGTCAGTAGTCTCTAAATCAAATCTTGCTTTATAAAATGACTGCACACAAACACATTCAAGTTAGGAAACCTAACTTCACATTCATCCCAGAGTCTGTTTGAATCCGTGTACTTCCGTGGTACACAAAAGTAGATTTGAATTCAGAAATGTATGCACCAGTTTTCATGAAATTTGCAAATGAGCAAATCAAGAAGGTTCACTGTGATCTTCCTTTTCCTCCGCTTAGGACCCTTTAAAGGCATTCTCATTGCTCCTAACATAGGTATGTTCTGTTCATAGCTTCATACATAGTGCATATGTAGCTTCCTCACGTCAGTCAGAGTTGTAAGTTTACTAGTATTTGTGTGACGTCTTGTTAATGTCCGTGGATAAACTCATGCACAGAGTCCCAGTCATCTTGTGCCTGGGGGTGTAGATTTAGCCAGTTGGCCTTGTGCACAGAAGGCATGTGGATACCGTTGTGGAATAAATGTACACAAGAATTTAATATGGAGTTATCTTGCCACTTATTAGGAGCCCTACATGGAATGAGTAGTGTAGAGAAGGGGGTGTATATTTTAATTTTTATATTTTTTACTTCTTTTTGTTATTTTGAAGACTACATATGTGAATTTGCATAGTTGAATTACAGAAGTGAGCTCTGTACCCAATTGAATAAAGAGTAAAAAAAGGCAGACCATAGACAGAAATACTGCCAGTTTTCTAAATTTTAAACGATGTACGATACATTCTTCTCTCTTCCCCAACAGTGGTAAACTTTTAAGAAAGTAGTTTTTTAAGAAAAAATTCAGTTTAACAATTTTATGAAAATGTTAGAAATACTTAGTATGTCTAGAAATTTTACCTCTAGTTTTTTAATTAAAAATCAACAGAACTCAAGGCAACTTAATATGACACACTATTTTCATAGTATGTAAAATTATTTTAAATTATTAAAAATTATTTTTAAAAATTCAAATCTTAGGCCAAAATTTGGTGTTCTAGGCTGTGCTTAATGTAGTAAGACTAATATTTTTATTTCCTGTTAATGAATAGCAGAGAATTTAATAAACAAATTTTAAAATAAAGATTTGAATGTCAAAATGATAAATGTCTTAAGGCAAGGATTCTTATTTTTGATCATTTTGGAAAAATTGCTTTATCTCTTGGCACTTGAGCCACCGGTTCTTTGTACTCGGATGGGGTTTTGTCCCCTAGTCACTCATTTAAGGAATTCTGTGAACTACTTTGTGATTTAGGCTTCCATCTAAAAATTAGATTCATGTACTTAATTTTAGTTACAGCTGTTAGTGCGGAACTCTGAAACATTTCTTCTCACTCAAGCCTTTGTTCCTATTGACCATTTTATTTTTTCAAATCAGAATTATGAATCTATTTTTGCAATTATAAAACATATCTCATTGATGTCATAGCAGAGAATGAATATTTTTCACACTCATGTTCATGTCAGAATATTAATCTTCCAAATGTAAAATATGTCTCATTATTTGAGTTGTGAATACGTACTTCCATGAGCTAATGGGCACGTTCCCGCATGAGTGATGTGCCTCTGCTCTGGCCCCTCACTCCATCCGGTTTTTCTGTCTGGCTTCCTGCCATCCTCTGGTCCACTCGCTGGGAGCATTTCTGTTTATGTCAGGACCTTTGAATGCAATTTCACAAAACATTGCATTTTTTCCTTCAAATAAGGAAGTAGAAGTGGGAGGCTAGTTTGTTTCCCTTTGAAAGTAAGATTCTTTGTTTTTATTTGAATTCTATTTTCAATTCCAAATGTTCTGTGTTTTACAAGTTAGTCTGATTTCTCTTTCTACAAAGGCTATCCCTGATGTTTTTGTCATTAAAGTTGTAAGTCCTTTTCTTATCCATAAGTATATTTTCTAGTCATCTATTTGTCCTCAAAGAGATTTGTATTGTTTTAATGTTTGCCCACTTAAAAAGGTAACACAAAAATGTCAATTGTTGGAATATTTTAAAGTGTCACTTAGAGATTTTGCGAAACTAATTTGTTTTCATTTTCAGTGCAGCTGCTGTTTTTAAGCTTATATGTATCTCCCAAGTAGCTCAACATTTTAAAGATTCTTGACCTAGGGTATTTTAAAACCTATTTAGTCCTTTGATTTTGTGTTTGCGTGTTGGGTAAATGATGATATTTTGTATCAGGCAGTTTGGCTACTGAATAATTTCTTAGTGCTCTTTGTTTAAATTAAAAATGAACTATACTTTTAAGTTAAAATTCGTCTTCTTAGCAATTACATTGTTACTTTGACCCAGCAAATGAAATTGGCATCTGTGTTTACTCTGCAGTTATAGCACATCACAGGTAGTTTGGACTGCGATGTGGTACGTGGTATCAGGTGGTGGTGATTGACACTTCCTGGATATGTCTTCTACGCCATTTCATGCAAATCATGTTTGATGAGACTGCTGCATCAAATCACATTTCTTTCTGATCATAGCCCTTGCAAGACGAGAATCCAGACTTTATTCCTTCCAGGAAAGAAAATCTCGCTTTTGAATGCTTCCTGTTTTTACAACATGCCGCAATGCCTTGTAATTATTAGCACTTAAGGAAGAAATGATGGGCATTTTCTCTTACCAGATCTATAAGTAGTAACAGGCGAATGTGGTAGGAGATCCTTCTAGCTGTCAAACATTGTCAGGCTTGCAAGGAAAGAATGCAGTTTAAAATGCAGGTGACATAATACCCAACATCCTCCACTTGCTAGTGGGTTTCTGATTAATCATGATTACCATACATTATCGTACCATCAAATTTAATCATATCAATGAATTCCCATCTGCATTAGTAACAGGAGCAGCTAAACACTGTGGTAACAGCTATTAAAGAAGGTAGTTTATCAAATTCAGTAACCCTTTAACTTGACTTGCTGTTCTGTCAGCATGCATTGCGTGTGTTGGGTAGAGATAGGGCTGGGTTAACACATTAACTGCCATGTGAGTTGTATTTAACTCACGCTAGTTTGAGCCTGGGGCCTCGTGAAGCATATGTAACGCACATATCTCTTCACCTTGGGAGCCACAAGAACTATTTTTCAAGTTGTATATAACTCACATACAGAAAACAATAAAAAATAACAAATATTTCATTAAATTAGAAAGGATCGTTTTGTTTTCAAAGCTTTTATTCTGTTTTCATAATAAAGCACTGTGGCCCCAAGGAAAAAATTTTTTTTCTAGTGTGGCAGTCAGCGTGTTAAAGTCCACACTAATAACTCAAAGGCCAGGGCATACTCATTGAAATCATATAAAATTGGTTTCTTGTAGAATAACTGTTAGAGCCATTCAGCTACTTTGTAAAAACTGCTTTTTAAAGTGTGTAGTAAACTGCAGCTGACCCTTGAACAATACAGGTTTGAACTGGGCGGCCCTAATAATATGTGGACTCTTTTCAAGCAAACACCAGTGGAAGCTATACAGTATCCTAGGGATGCAAAACCGCATATACAGAGGGCCAAGTTTTCGTATACTCAGGTCCTGCAGGGCAAAGTGCAGGACATGAGCGTCCTCAGGGTTCGTGTGTGCTCAGGGGTCCTGGAGCCAGTCCCCGAGGATACTGAGCAGCGACTGTATTGTTTAATGGCTAAGTAAATCTGTTACGTTGACACTAACACTTTTATACATTCTTTTCAGATACATAGTGTGGCATATACAGACTTAAACTCAAGTACGGTTTGCCCATCTGCAGTTTATTAATTTTGCCTATGAAATGCTGGACAGTAACACAAAGTTTCAGTCTTGGAACTCCTCTCTGTGCCAAGAAAATCTCTCATGTTTCTAGTGTGTCCTGCTAAGTAAGCACAGCAGGTTTTTTTGTTTTAGTATTTATTTTCCCAGGAGTCTTTGACGGCCCATACTTCTGTTACATGTAGTTTTTACATAAACTTTGAAAAAGGTCCTATTTTATTGTAAAGCATCAAAAAGAAAATCTTCCAAAAGAAGAATTTTTTGACTTTGAAAATTTAGTCCTTTTGGTGCCTGGGTCTGTGACTGTTGACTGATGAGGGTGGAGAGCAGTTCTGCCCCGAGATCCCACGCCGCGCCTGTGCTCGGTTCCTTTCTCTGCCCACGTGTTTCCTGGTCCTATAATTTTGTCATATAAGGGGAATCATACAGCACGTTTCACTTGGAGTCTGGCTTCTTTCTCGTAGCACAGCGAATTTGAGGTCTACCCGTTTTGTCGCACCAGTTGGTGGTTTGTCCTCTTTTATTGCAAGTGGTGTTCCAGTATATGGATGTGGCACAGCTGCTTGTCCAGTCGCTGGGTGGACGTTTGTGTTATTTCCAGTCTTTGCTGTAGCCATTTGTGTACAGCTTTTTGTGTGAACATTAAGTTTTCAGTAAATGCCTGGGAGTGGGATTGTGGGTCATATGATAAGTGTATTCACAGATTAGAATTTTGAGACAAACTATATGTTTTTATTTGATATAGCTAATACTTAGTGCTTTGCTTTTTTAATCGGTTCTGGTTTTTTTTTTTTTTTTGAATGAGGAAGTACAGTCTTCCTGGAGTATTTATTGTTGAAGATCAGTGGTAAATAAAAAACGTTAGTTATTACTAGATTCCAGGTTTTGCTCAGAGCTTGTGTTCAGCATCCTTGTGGAGCCAAAGGTATCACTATTTTCTCCATTTTACAGATGGGGAGTCTGAGTCTTAGATTATTAAATTACTTAAGTTCCCATAAGGGTGCAGAAAGTAGGACCAGGACCAAGGTAGTCTGTATCTAAAGTCCATTCTCTTAATTCTCATGCTGTTCCCTCTTCCTGAGTATTAAATTGCACCTCAGTAAACTGAGTACAAAAACTGGAATCACAATGGAAGACCCTGGCCCTCACTAAAGACTGAAGGGAAATGACTACGGCAGGGCCAGTCATTGGGTTGGGTGTTTGTGGGGAGCTGGTGGGATGGGGTGGTGCAGGAATAGAGTTTTTCCTTTTATGAAAGCATGTAAATAATCTTTTGTAGGTTCATCATAAGCAGTATTTTGGACTAAAGAATTTTTTTTTTTTTTTTAGCTTGTAGGTGCTCTTGTTTCACTGCCTGAACCAATAACATTATCTTAATGTATTTAAGTTTTATGTGGTGATTTAATCCCCCAATATGAAACCTAGTTCTTGGCACTGGGTATATGCTTCTTTAAAATGTTTAGAATGCATCTATATAAAAATACCTTCTAGGAAAATGAATATAGGTATTTAGACAAGGCACAACCTGATAGAAAAAAATCTATGGAGTATACTGAAATAAGAGGATTAAAACATTGTGATAGAAGGCTGTAATTTTAATCATGTTAGGGTCACTAGTGGTCTTTATTCTTTTCATTTAACCCATTTAATCAGAATTAACTGAGAGGTGTTCTTAAGTGTCGGTTTCTTGTATAGTTCTTTGCATTTTAAGTGAGATTAATAAAGGAAAACATGTTGTATGGAAAGGTAATTTATTGAAAGATTCATGAAGTTTCAATGACATTGTTAAGGATATTTAATTAGTCTTATTAAAATATACTGACTGACCCTTTTAGGGAAGCTGATAAGTCACATAATAGCTGTTAGAGCCTTTTTATTCTTGGCTTTATACGATTAACTTTGTGCTAAGCAATTTATGCAAAGTTTTTCATGTTTTTTTTTTTTAACCGAAGTTATCAGTTTTTCCTGAATAGGATTAATATAGATAACATCATGTAATTAACAAGAGATGCAAAAAAGTGAAAGTACAATTGGTATAAGAATTTTATGAGAAAGAATGATAATTTCTCACCTTGGATTTTTAAAGGGATATGAAGAAAAGCAAAATAGAGCAATTATTTGAAAGGATTAAAGTTGTCTTTTCTTTCAAAAGGTCTAAGAGAATTACATTAGTACTAAAAGTTCTGTTAAGTGAGGTATTCATAACTCACTAACAGTTTTAAAATAATTCTGCATTTGGCAGAGGGAATTGTTAATGCATTCTCCTTTATTCCTGTGAAATGATAGAAGTTAATAAAGGAATGATCACGTCAAGAGAACCTCTCATGCAGTGAGTGTCAGACTTTGGAGCCATGTCTTATATAGCATTGCCTGCAGACGGATTCGTCTCAGCAGGAGCAGCATGCTAGGATGAAAAGAACAGTCTATAAAACAAGAGTCTGAGAATGTGGGTTCTTGTCCTTAGTTGTCTTCATCGACAACATAACCTTGATTAATTCATTTTAACTCCGTAAACGGGAATTTCTTTATCCCATAATGGGGGAGTGACTTGCCTGCCTGTTTGTTGGAGCTGTATTTATAGTCAGATACAATATTGTACTTGGTTTGTGCAAGTCAAGATGTGAGTGAGGCTGCACGTAACAGAAAACTGAGTTAACAGTGACTTAAAAAACCGAGCCAGGTGTTTTATTTTTTTGCCTAAAAATGAGGACGTTCTGGGCTGGTGTAGCAACTCTGTGATGTTATCAGAGACCCATATTTTCTTTCTATCCCTCCCTCCCTCCCTCCCTCCCCACCCCCCCATGCACTTATGTGTATTCCAGGCTGAAAGCAAAGGGGCGGGGGCAGAAGTGCAGCCTAACCGAGGCAGCCCGTCCCACAGCTGACGACTGCTCCTGTTGGCCACACCCTTGTGACTTGGCCACTGTTGTTACAACTTGGAATATAGAGTTTTTAGCTAGGCACAGTGTTATCCTGAATATAATTAAGGCTTTGTTACTAAGGAGGAAATGAGAATTTATATTAGGTAAGCAACTGGCCATCTTTTCCATGTGGCTAAAACGTATGCCAGAATTTAAATTGTATAATTAGAGAAAAGGGGGAAAGTGGCACTGTGAGCTTCATGAGACCTATTTGTTGTATTTCTCTTCTAGTTAAAAAAAAATATTGCTAACAATAAGCACCTTTTAGGATCTTACAACTTTAAAGTTTTAAATTTTATTTAATAGAGCAGTAGAAGCAGCACATCTGCCTGGATGTTCTCTCCCGTGTCCAGTATCTGACATTGCCAAAGAGGTGATCCCTTTCACTCTGGTTTATTTCAGGAATCAGTCATTGAATTTCTTTCTGAATAGTGTCTTGCATTATCCACCCCTTTTTCTAATGCCTGCCAGCAGTTGGCCAATATGCAGGCATTTGTCATCTTGGAAAACGAACCATCCTGACTGCTTCCTGATTGGATTTGATTTATTTACCATTATGGTGGTCCCTTTCCCTGCGCCAGCGTCCCTCCTCAGTGACGGTCGGTGTGTATTTTAGCTTCTTTTGGCCCTGTGGATTTCATGTCACGGTCTTAATACCCTTACTGCCCTTCACCTGGCTGCTCCAGGTAATCACATCTCTCCTGTGTCGTGCCCAGGCTGCTATCTCAAAACCCTCTTGTCCCATTCTTACTCTATTTAACCAACTTCCAAAGTCAGAAATTTCCTTGTTTACGCACCTTGAGTCCACTATGTCTTTCTTAATCTTAGGTAGCATCTCTGGTCTTACCTCTTTTATGAGTCTGTCATGGGTTGATTAGGTGGTAACTGCTAATTTCTTTTATGTGTACCAGCCAGCCATGGAATTTTGGGACCGATCAGGGAATGTGAAAAAAAAAATCCCTACCGTTTGCTGTTCTTAACGAGTAATGCACAACACAGTGTGTAGACGTACATGCTCTGGAGGTGGACAGCCTGGGTTTGGATTCAGGCTCTGCTGCTTTCCAACCTTATACCAGGTGGAAGGTATTTAAATGGTCAGAAGATTTCTGTGAGCAGAATTCCTACCTCGTAGGGTTGTGATAGGGGTTAAATGAGTGAGCGTAGGGGCTGTGGGCCTCCTGGGAGATCACCAGTGATTGTCAGCCAGCAGGAGCAGGGATGTGGGTGAGCTGGAGGCCTCCCGAGAACACCCCTCACTCTTTCCCAGCTGCTAGTGAATGCAGAGCCTCTGAGGCCCAGAGGAGGGGGAGCCCAGTTGGCACGGGGCCTGGATGGTCATTTGAGTGGGAAACACACTTTACAGGGCCAAGCCACGGAGGGTTTGGGCTGTGATGATAGTCTCCTGTCGCTGATACTCCTGCGCTGGACACCCTGGGGCATCCCTGCGCCCCTCTGTGCGCCAGTACCGTGTCCCCCAGCTGCTGCAGATGCTTTCCTGCTGATGGGCGCTGTTGCTCCAAGGACCGCCTGACGCTGAGAGGGAAGAGAGAAGCCAGCCCCCACAGCCCTCCACAGCCCCCCACAGCGCCCACAGCCCTCCGCAGCCCGGCCCACAGCCCCCCGCAGCCCTCCGCAGCCCCCACAGCCCCCGCAGCCCTCCGCAGCCCGGCCCACAGCTCCCCGCAGCCCACCGCAGCCCTCCGCAGCCCCCGCAGCTCTCTGCAGCCCTCTGCAGCCCCCGCAGCCCTCCGCAGCCCCCGCAGCCCTCCGCAGCCCCCCCGCAGCCCTCCACAGCCCGGCCCTCAGGTCTGAGCATGACACGTGCCCTGAGCCCTCTTCTAAGGATCAGGCCAAAGTCCGGGACTTTTACCTGAAACTGCATCTTAGCTCCACGCATCCCCTTCCTGTCCTGCTTCCCTGAAGCCCTCATGTACTCAGGGACACAGATGCTCAGCTCAAGCCCTGCTTCTGCCGACCTGAGGCTCAGCCTGGCGCACGTTACTTTTGCCCACATTCTGCTTGTCACAACTGGGTCTTGGCCATGTTGCCCTGCAGGGGAGGCTGGGCACTGTAGCCTGGCGGTGCTCGTAAGAAGACGAGGGCACAAACGTGGTCAGCTCTAGCAGTTTCTCTCCTTTAGGGGGGCATGGGGACTCATAAAGCCAAATAGCATCAATGTGGATTTATATTTTATTTAGCATTCATGTTCCCACAACATTAACAAGCTAATTATTTTCATTTTTTCTGTTAACTTCCATCCTTAGACATAAAGCCATTTTCTAGGACTTGGGCAAATTCAGAAAATTACATATATAGCTAGCATGTTGTATGGGTAGAAAGTTTTGCCATTATGAAAACTTGCTCCTACTAGGTGTCACTTTTCCTTGGGAAATTTCTGTCTTAAGGAGTTAGTCTTCATTTGTTGATCTACTGTATTTATGTTTATAATTTGAACCCTGTAAAAATGCCTTGCTAATATTGTATGTGGGTGAATAATGATTACTAAGCACCAGCTTTTGAGGAAGAGGACTTGACTCAAGTCCACCTGTGTGGTTTTTGTGAGTGCCTTGCGTCTTACAGGCGTGTCACTCTTAAATTAGATCTGTGGCGGAGAACGGGAGACTGGCCCGGGCTGTGCCTTTCACAGCTATGTGGGGAGTGGACACCGCGAACTATAAGCCACTTTTCATTTCTTCAAGGAACAGCTGCTTCTAAAAAATGGGGAGGTGGTCCCAAGGCAAAGAAGGCAGTCTGCACGTTCTTCTCACTTGTCTTCTCCAATGACGTTACATATTTAGAATACAAATGAACAGTATCTTACAGTAAGCCAGGGAATTACGTTCTTTTATTCTTCTGTCTCTATACCAGTGAGCTTCCCAGACCTCGGCCTAGTGCACTGTGTATGCTTCACATCTGTCCAGCTCCAGGCCTTGGGCAGCTCCTTGCCCAAGGCCTGGGTCAGTACATTCGGCTTTCTTCACTTCCTTCCTTTGGCCACGCAGCACATACCTGTGTTTTGTGGGCAGCTGGTTTTGCAACGTGCTGCAGCACTTCCAGGCTGAGAATATGAGGCTGGGGAGTACCTTGCTATTAGAAATAGGCAGTTCATCCATTAAATATGTGTGACCGCCTGTGTGGCAGGCACCGGGCCAAGCATGGACATACATTGATGTCTAAGACAGGCCTGGTCTCAGCCCTCACAAACCCCACAGTTGAAGGGCAGAGAGAAGTGGGCAGGGATTGGAGAGGTTTAGGAGATGCAATTTCCAGGATCTGGTTGCACCTGGTCCATGAGGGCTTTCTGTTTTGAACTCACAAGCGAGAATGCAGGGAGAGAATCTATGCTGACTTGTGTTTTACCATGTAAGGAAACATGGAGGTTGTCAGAAGCTCTATATTGTATTTGCAGTCTGGATTGCCCTCTACAGAAATGTCATGTAAAATCGATAATGATACAGAGGATGAACTTCTGTTATTCGCTGGGTACTTCGCTCTCCCTGTGAGAAAGGTATTATTGTTATCCCTATTTTGTAGATGAGCAAACGAGGCCCAGATTCAGTCATGAGCGGAAGGCTGCAGCTGACACGTAGTCAGGCTGCAGGCACAGGCTGGGATAGAGCAGGGAAGACCACTCCTCAGCAGGCTGGGATAGAGCAGTGAGCCAGCGCTGGAGACCACTCCTCAGCAGGCTGGGAT